>JBBPKY010000569.1:0-18100 GCA_038089495.1 Xerocomellus dryophilus
GCTTCTACGCACTCACACCAGTCCTTTCATCCTTTGTGACTAGCCTTTCACCTGTTCCCCGAGCTGTCAAACCGCAAGGTATAAAGTAATGGTAGGCCTTGAACCTAATGTCCTCGCTGTCAAGTTCTCATCGCTGTTCCTCGTCCGCGTCATGTCGCACTACCTCAATCCTCTCCACGCACCAGCGCCTTCAGAATTCCACTCTCAGTATACCGCCTTGTCTCATGCCAACCCGCCATTAGAACCACCTTTTCCATCATCGCTTCCTCCATCCTCCATTCTTTCATTGCCCCGTCGGTCTGGTCCCCGTGTGCCCATCATATTTGAGCTGATCGGAGCTCCTACCCGTGGCCTGGGGATACCCATGCGAGAACTGGTAGTACGATCGGATGGTGCTTTGGAGCGCATGATTGTGGACGCCAATGAGCCTGTGGGATATCTGATGTCCGGTCCTCTCGGGATCCGTCAGGTCTCTTTGAGAATTATGGTAATATCCGTGCTTGCGTTCGTCTCCCGAGTCTTGTTCTGACGTCTTACCTTACCTTCCAGTGGCCTGGATATGATCACGTGGATTGGTCTCATTCTCTCGATCTATTTTCATCCGCCGGCCCGGTGACGCGCGGCCAGCTTGCGGTTCAAATCGCTTTTTCCTTCTCCGCATACGCGGCTGTGAGTTCGAGTCATTTCTTGTTCATTTCCCGTTGACTTTGCCCTAGCAAAAGGGCGGGGAGAGGAAGAGACCCCCTGATCTCCCAGGGACACGTCAGATCAGAGGCACCTCCCCAATACTCTGGTCCAATTTTCCCGAGCTGATTTCGGTGTATGGACCGAGTGCAATGGATGAGTAGTGGATGAGCACACCATTTGATGGACCGCCACCTAGAAAAAAAATGCCAGGGAATGGAGTGTATTGGATCGCGGAGCAGCGCGAACGCAGGAGTGGCCCAGGTTGGTCAGGAAGGAACAAGGGCGGTGGGATAGGTAAGGAGGAACGGGGATATTCTCACCGCATTCGGGGCTGGTACGACGACGGACGACGTGAAGCAAAACCGAGGCGGAGGAGTTGCAAGGGCTGGCTCCAGTTCCAGAGGGTTGCACACGTCCGCTACCCTATACCTGTCCGTTGACGAGACGCGCGGTAGGAGGCATCGGGACAGCCCAAGGAAAGACCGGAATGAACACTCTAGCAGTGAGAATGGTCAGGGGTGAGGAAGCGCTGGCGACGCAATGGCTCAACAGACGGACAGGCTACAAGGCACTGCGGTACATTCAGGTGAAGACGGAAAACGGTAATAACGTGGTCGCGATCTGATCAATGTCTTCGACCGACCAGCAAGACCCTCGGGTTGTCCAGCCAGTGCAGGTCCTCTATTGCGAGAGTATGTATGATACCTTTCTTCTACATTTTCCGCCTGAACTTATATCTCTCCATAGTTTGCACGTTTCCCCCAGAGTATTGTGAATTTGGGTCGAGTTTGACCAAGTGCAAAGAATGGTTACATGCGACTCACCCCCAGCTATTTGAGAAGTACTACTCGGAGGGCGAGTGATCATCACGCAATCAAGCACTTGACGATCGTACCCATCAGAGGCTCTCCAGTCGAAGCTCGGCACGCTCAGCCTGGAGGCTCAGACCAAGCTCGAGAAGGAGACTGCAAAGAAAGAAGCAAAGGCAGAGGCTAAGGCGGACGCTGCCCTTAAGAAGAAGATGGTGTGCTTTACATTCACCGTTTCTTAACTGAGCGGTTGACCCCTCTATGGTTAGGCTTCTCAGGTCACGATCAAACGCATCGAGAGGAAAAAGCGCAAGTTTGTCACGGCTATCCATGGCCTTGAAGTGTTGGTGGGTTACTCGTGAGTGCCTTACGAGACAGCATTGCTGATATGCGCGCCGTGTATGATAGACATTGAGTTGAAAAAGGCAGCCAAGTTCCTTGCCCAGAAATTTGCAACAGGTGCATCTGTTACGAAGAACGTACAAGGGCAAGACGAGATTGTCGTCCAAGGAGACGTGTCTGACAAGATTCTGGAGCTGATCGAGAATAAGACAGGCGTCTTCAAGGGGATCCCTGCGGAGAACGTAGAAATAGTGGAAGACAAGAAGAAGAAAGCCGCTGAGTAGCTGTAGAACTATAACTTCGTGCATTGCATCTGTACTCTACTTCCCAGAACGATTAGCCGTGTACTTACGATCTCATGCAGCACATCTGATACTGGTTGCCGAGCGCTATGATGTCATCACAACATGTCAACCACAATGTCACTCCGTCGACTCTCCGCGGTTCACCCAACTGTCCCAAGTTACACCTTTCTTCCCCTCAGAATGCATGGAAGCCGCACAGCTCGACGACAGCACGATCCGCCAAACCCCGTCTCACACAGTGTAGAGAACTACTTCGTGGACGGCGACGACACGCCTCCACCAAGCACCTCTATATACAAGGTGGATGCGGCCTCAGACGCCACGCAGAGCGCATACGATCCACCGTCTGGCCCGTGGAACAGGGCAGGTGCGTGGACGGAGGAGTATCGGACTCGGACTGTCAGCGAGGACAAACCGTATGAGGTGCCGAACAACCCAGACATAAAACCAAGGTATGGCGGAAAGAATAGGTATACGGAGGACAAGGGTCCCACCTTCCCCGGCCACGGATCCTGAAACATACTGAACTGTTCTACGGATAGCTCGGCCCCCGGTGGTGGCATCCTCTATTCTGAAACACTGTCACCCTCATCGTGCGTCTAATTACACATAAAGGTGATACCCATTGGTCCAGGGCTAACGTTTTAGTGGTGACAGTTCAATATCACCGGTCCATCGGCATTCCCTAAGCGCTCGATGAGTGCTCGATGAGCGGGTATTTCAGGGAAAGTGCCGTACAACGGTGCTCCGGTCCAATCAGAGTCCTCGCGTATGCTCGCGAAAGTCTTCAGAAACGCAACGTAACAACTGCTCTCTCCTGATGCTCGTGAGGCCGGAAAAGGTGAAAAGACCGTCGGGGGTCCGTAATTGTGCCACCTGCGAGGTAGCACATAACGGCTTTCAAGCTTCCGTCGATCAAACATTTCAAAACTACACACCCACTCTCCTAGAACGTCTGGTTCGAAGGAGACTAGGTGACTCATACCAGAACTACATATCAACAACTGTCTTGCATTTTTTCTAGTTAGTAAATGGATGGAGCATACTACACAGGCATCAGCTAAATCCTACAACTCAACATGACGGAAGAAATGTTGAACAGGACAGTTAGTGTAAGGAAGCAGAAGCAGTAAAACGGGGCAGATAAAGCCGCGAACGACGAAACACAAGATGCATTTACAAACACAAATCGGGAGATATCGTACTGTGGTGCTTGTGCTTGAGTAGGAATCAAGCAGGGTTTATCTGCCTCCATTCTACATATTTTTCATAGCCAAACTGAACGTGCCTGTTGTAATCGGCCGACAAATAACCTTCATCAAAGGGTTCTCCAGCTGGTACATTGCGGAACCTGCAAAATTTGAGTGTCTCGGCAACGAAAATAGCGAAAGTTCGTCTACCATCTGTCTATCGCTTCCTCGTCCTCCTGGACCCATATGCCTGGGCCAGCACCCGCAGGAATTTTCTTGGGATTAGGTTCTTGAACCCATGGAGTATGAGGTTTGTCAGCAGGGGTAAGCTGCGCAGTCGCGTGGCAAGATGTACAGGTGCTCATAAAGTCGTCAACCAATCTGATGGAATCTTTTAGGACCTCTGCGCGACACGACATAGGCCAAAGGCTGACCCGTCCAGGCGGCCGTGAAAGCCCAACCACGGCCTATCTCCTCTCAAACTGTTGAACAGATCAAGAGCGTGACCATCGATCCAACACTCCTTGGATAATTTTCCATCGTCATGTGCCTTTTGAGTCAGAGTGGGGTCATTCCCCCACTGAATTCCAACCGGAACGAGATTGTCCCACGGTTTACCCTGGAAGCTTGAGTTTCAGCACCCAATCAGATATGTGATCTTGACGTTACCTACATTATGATTTGCCTTAGTACCGTCCCATATGAAAGCACCAAACACCCAGCCAAGTTCAGGGAAACGGTCGTCGCGTGCAGCGAAGTCCGTCTGGATGAGACGAAGAGTATCGGCTGTATCCTTGCGAAGTTTAGGAATGGACTTCCCGGTGGTTGGGTCCACCGTGGCAATGCAAGCATCAGCTGTAGGGGCCCCCTTTAAAGTGTAAACTTCGTCCTCGGAGACATTACAGAAATCATTTTCGAAGATGACGGATCCGACAGGGAATTTCACGGGATGATCACTGTCCCACTTGGGATTTTCTGGATCGGCCCACAGACGACCCAGAACCGTGGCGGCTATCGGTATGTCAGAGTGGTAAAAATGGCCATGTTATGGCACTAACCTGGAGCGTTGAAGTAACTGCACAACCAGCATTGTAAGATGCGATTCTGATTCACCGAAATATACTTTGCTGGGATATCGGCGGCATACTTGAGGCCGTTGATTGGCTCTCGGCCATCGTCCCCATAGTGCAACCACGGCGGATGGTACCAGTCACGGACCTGAAGTGGGGGGTCATCGTTTGATCAACTTGTTCCAAGTAGGTTACCTTATTCTCTTGAACGACAAAGTTATGTTCGACGTTACCCTCGAGGATGTACTTCTTGAGCGCCTCGCTATAAGCTCTCGGGTCCCGCGTGAAGTCAATGTCGAGCCACGCTGGTCTTTCATCGGACTCCGTAGGGTAGTTGTTTCGAATCTCCCAGGGCTTGTATGGCGGTGGAGGATCATAATTGGAAGATTTATTGAACTCGTCTGTAGCAGTCATGGTGAGACTCAACGAGTTAGATGGTCAGAAGTCTTCAGAGGGCAGCTGGGTGACCTGATATTCATGGGTCTATTTATCTTGTCGAGATGGGGGCTGCGGAATGGCTGGAAGCTTTCAAAGGGTACCTTCAAATTGAGTAGTTTTACGCCTCAGGTGCAGAGAAGGGCTAAATTCATTCGAATCTCCCACCAGGGAAGGTCCCCTGTGCGCACTGAGTACTGATCGATAGGCATCGGTGGAGCAGCTGAAATGAAACATAGTTCCGCATGTAAAGCGAGTCCTTTCATTGGTTGATGGCAGTGATCAATGAACAAACTCCGCCGTCCTGTGAACCTTGCTCTGAGCAGGCTTCCATTCAATCATGCTCGAGGCTCGTTCTTCGTGTCCCACTCTGACGGGAAGTGTTTCAATCGTCTCGGATCCACCTCGCCTCATGATGATGGGCGTGCATTCCGTCAGAACGTTTTTGTATATGCCGTCTCTTGAGGTGTAATCGCCGTGTCCCCGGCGGGGATTGGCCATTCAAACACGAAAGATAGAAACGCCTGCAGTCCGCGTCCAGTTCCATTGGGCTACCCCTTGGTGCTCAACCGAACAATAAGATCCAAGATGTCAGGCCGGCATCCCCAAGACAAGTTAGGATCGCGAATCCCGGCCGCCCATCCAAGCTACGGTTCCATTCCTTGCTTGTGGAAAACCTTTGGGCGGACGAAACGACTCATTGTTCTGTTCCAAATGCGACGGTCCTCGTGACGATGACACATCCGACAGATCAAATCTTTGAACAAATTCCACCGTCACGTTGGACTCGTGTACCCCGTTCAATCATTCGAGGTTCGTTCTTTGGGTCCCACTCTCACGGGAAGTATCTACCTCACCTCGTGATGATGGGCGTGAATTTCATCAAGCACCATTCCATCAGAATATCTATGTATATGCCGTCTCTTGAGATGTAATCACCCCGACGTGATTGGTTGTTCAGGCACGAGGCTGCAAACTGTGTAATGGACCAGATCACTCTGTTCCCATAGCCCATTCCTACCAATCGCTCCCCATGATTGTTATCGAACCCTCTCCAGCCACCCAATGTCCTGTACGTCCATCCAGCCAACCTTCGATGTCTCAGCCCCCTGCGAGGTGCCCCGTCGCAAATGTACCCATCGATCCTCGTAACAATATGCCAGTCGAGAGTCAAGAACCCGCTCCTGGCCAATCCAGGAACCTTCCAACGGCGAGAGTAATCTCTTCCATCCCACGCCCTCCAGACTCGATGTACGGCCATCAAACCAATAGTGAGTTTGGAGCCCACATTTTTCTTTTACTTCGTAACCTGTATCAATAGCGGAAGAGCACTGGGAGTACCCCTCACCCCAGCAATTCTATAATGCGTTGATCCGTAAGGGCTTCAGTATACCAGAGAGGCGGATCGCACCTATGGTTTTCCTCCACAACAAGCTAAACGAAGATGCTTGGAACCAGGTTTTGCAATGGGAGTCCCGCTTTCACGGAGGGTACGAACACACTTCTCTTGAAAATCCGGATATTCATTGGCTTTACCAGAGACACAGAAGCAGCCAAGCTCGAGCTCTCATCGTTTTCAGGCATCCATGGTCACCTCTCGAACAAGGCTCGTTTTTACAAACTGGGGAAGCGCTTCTTCCCTACTTATTTCACGTACGTGTTTTTCATTCGCGAGACACCGATTCTAGAGTAAGTTCCATCAAAATAGCCTACCCGATCCTTTCGATCGACACGATTGGATTGTTCGCCGTCCGCGAACTGGGAAGAAGGTCCGATATGTTATCGATTACTATGGGATCAAGCATCCGCAAAGAGAAACGCAGCTTGTCATTGATTCTCGACCGGCATTGGATAGCTTTGATAATGCCAGGATGAGAGTCGTCGCACTGATAAGTAGGTTACTCTTCATCGTTGGTGCGGCAACTACCCGTGTCCATGCGCTAGGAGGACCAGTGGCCAAATATGGCATGTGCCTACTTGCTGTCGGGATTTCTGTGTATCTGAGTAGATTTGTATCTGTAATCTAAACAAGAGAGAGAGCTTTGTGTAGTATTCAAGTTCGGTCGTCAGCGTCAGTAATAACCTTTGCTCGCTCATACTACTTACTGGCAGGAGCTCTCCGATCAGTTCCTTGTGCAGCCAAGTACCGGCCCAGGAAATGATTGAGTGATCATTCTCAAGAGTCATCAACTGAACCTCTTTACACAAGGGCTCCATCATACCGGAGTCGCCCTCTCTTGCATGACATGTTATAAGTTACTTAGTAACCCTATTCAGTTGCAATGGACGCGCAATGTAGTACGAAGTCGGGATCAGGTATTATACGAGAAGCAGGTACATAAATACGTGATTCAATGTTCACCCGCAATGCTGGGAGCACCTGAAGGGAGATGAAAATCCTACTTGTGAGTCTTGCAAACGGCTACCACCACTAGCTTTCTCTGCCACACCTTGCCTACGGATTCAGTCAATCGATGAGCAATTAAGTAATGGACTACATCAGTCTACACGACACCACGATTCGATTACCAGTCACATTAAAGTTCCCACGTTTATGCAACAAGGCGCTAATGATGTCAGCCTACGAAAACGCGCAGTAGGAACAAAGGACATCCTATCCTCCTTAATCACAAACAATGGAACCCTGGAAATCGTCTATGACGCAATCCTAATGGCCTGCAGGTAGAGTTCGCTAGCGATAATCTGACCAATAGTGCTATGATCCAGCGTTCACATTGGAGCTTTCTTTCAGCTTCTACGCACTCACACACACCAGTCCTTTCATCCTTTGTGACTAGCCTTTCACCTGTTCCCCGAGCTGTCAAATCGCAAGGTATAAAGTCATGGTAGGCCTTGAACCTAGTGTCCTCGTTATCAAGTTCTCATCGCTGTTCCTCGTCCGCGTCATGTCGCACTACCTCAATCCTCTCCACGCTCCAGTGCCTTCAGAATTCCACTCTCAGTATACCGCCTTGTCTCATGCCAACCCGCCATTAGAACCACCTTTTCCATCATCGCTTCCTCCATCCTTCAAACGAGTTCCGCAAACTCCACCATCGAAACTTCTTTCATTGCCCCGTCGGTCTGGTCCCCATGTGCCCATCATATTTGAGCTGATCGGAGCTCCTACCCGTGGCCTGGGGATACCCATGCGAGAACTGGTAGTACGATCGGGTGGTGCTTTGGAGCGCATGATTGTGGACGCCAATGAGCCTGTGGGATATCTGATGTCCGGTTCTCTCGGGATCCGTCAGGTCTCTTTGAGAATTATGGTAATAGCTTGCGTCCGTCTCCCGAGTCTTGTTCTGACATCTTCCAGTGGCCTGGATATGATCACGTGGATTGGTCTCATTCTCTCGATCTATTTTCATCCGCCGGCCCGGTGACACGCGGCCAGCTTGCGGTTCAAATCGCTTTCGCCTTCTCCGCGTACGCGGCTGTGAGTCCGAGTCATTTCTTGTTCATTTCCGTTAACTTTGCCCTAGCAAATGGCAGGTCAGACACCTTCTCCGAGCGCCGCGGGCTGGCGTCTAGGGAGCCGCAGCACAGGAGCCATATCCTTTGAGCGCTTCGTGCTCATTGCACTCTGGAATGCCTGTGATGATCATTGGATGGCAGACGTCTACATTGACTCCCGCTAACATTTGTTCTGTTTTTTTCTCTTCATTCGCCTTTCTATCCTGCAGTACCGCACATTGTAGCGTTAACGTTTCCCTCACCATTTCGTTGGTAATAGTTTATAGCACAGCCCAGAAGGCTTAATTCAGATGCTAGCAAGACACGCGATAGTAGTGTGTACTGCGATCCTACATATAGTTTTCCAAAATATTGTTGCTCTGGATCCTGTTCTGTTCGGACCCCCAATCGTATGTCGTAACGCCTTATCGGACTTTCAGGGGAGCTGTGCAGTGTGCACGCATGCTCCCCTGGATATCCATAGGGATTCATCGGTTATGTCCCCTTTATAAGTAGCCGGCACCCAATTAATTATCACAGCAACACCCTTTCATCGCTTTGGCGCTGGGTTCGTCTTCCTCAAGACAAAAATACTTCCATTAGCGCCTGATCCGGCTGCTTAAATGCCCCTGCCCTCGGAAAGAACTCCCCTCAGCACCATGAAGGAGCGCCCTGAGCTGCGGACGAACGACAACTCCCCCATTCCCATCCTACGACGCGCTCCTTTGCTGTTGGATAGTCACGGAGAGTCCACGCGTGCGATCGGGGACACGCTGGCATTCGTGGTGGACGTCCCTCCCCGTCAGGCAGGCGCTCGCGACGGTAATATCCGCCGGTCTATATCGCACCGTATCTCTCAAGTGGCGACGACGACTCTGGGACGGAGCCTGTCTGGCTCACTGCGTCGTCCACGCAGCGCGAGTCAGAGTCGCGTTGAAGGCGGCGAGGTCCGGATTAGGAAAGTGCACGGCAAAGATGACAGCACAATTCCGACGGCTTCCGCTTCTCGGCCTACTACCGATGCACGTGTCTCCAGGATTGAGGGTACGATTGCTCTCGCTTCCGCCAACGACGGTCATTCTGCACATGCACACGACCCGGCCATGCAAACCGAGCTAGTAGACCAGCAGCACGGAAAGTCTTCCGTCGCCGATGTCCCCGTACCTGTGTTACTTCAACAAGGCGTCCCTATGACCAAAGTCTCTGCGAAATCCCAAAAGAGCTATATATTCAAGCTCGATGCTGATCAGGGTCAGATCATCTGGGAATCCAAGAGATTGAGAATTAGTACGTGCATTTTGGTCCGGTAGTTGATGGATTAAGTTCACCCTCTTACCCCTCGTGCTCGACAGTTCCCATTGAGAACATCAAGGAGCTCAGGTCAGGATCCGACGCGAGGTATTACCGCCAGCAGTTCCAGCTCGCACGCGAATACGAGGATCGATGGATCACTATCATTTACATGCTAGACGGACAGTACAAGACGCTCCATCTGATTGCTTCTTCATTGGATTCATTTCAGCTTTGGGATATCACCCTGAGAAAGCTCCACACAATAAGACGGGAACTCATGACAGGTCTTGGGAACGCGGAGATCCGACATGCGGTCTGGATAAAGCAGTGCTGGAAGTCGGCGGGCGAACAGAACAACCAAAGACTGTCTTTTGAGCAGGTGGAAAAGCTTTGTAGAAGATTGAATATTAACTCCTCTCAGGAGGACCTCATGCGGCTGTTCAAGGTGGGGTGGTCTTATACCGTATTTCCCGGCTAGCTGATGACGAGCTTGATGTTGGGCTAGAGCGCAGACTCGCAAAACCGTCAGTACCTTGACTTCGCCGACTTTCAGACGTTCGTCAAGCTTCTCAAAGCTCGCCCTGAGATTGATTTGTTGCACAAGAAGTTGTGTTCAATGAATGATGGAAAGCTTACGTTTAGCGTGTTTGAATGCTTCATGCGAGATACCCAAATGGTAAGTGCTTTGTGAACCCGTTTGCGTGGGGCTGACTTGCTTCAAGTCAAATCTTACGCCACGCGAGTTTGAGAACCTTTTCGTGCGGTATAGTACAAGGACATCCGACGGTCGCGTTGCATCATCCACGCCAGATCTCACGATGTCTCTGGACGCTTTCACCGCCTTTCTCTTATCCTCCGATAATTCGGCTTTCACGGGCCAGAATGGAAAAGTCTATCAGCCAATGACACATCCCTTATCGGACTACTTCATATCCTCATCGCACAACACATACTTAGTTGGCCATCAACTCCTCGGATACAGTACCATCGAAGGTTACATCCGGGCTCTCTTGCACAGCTGTCGTAGTGTCGAGCGTATGTTTACTTCCTCTCCATACTTCACATTCGCTGAGCATCGGAGTCTCAGTGGATATCTACGACGGAGAGCATGAGCCAGTGGTGTTCCATGGCAAGACCTTGACTTCCAAAGTGTCCGCTCGCGAGGTCTGCGAGGCGATCATGAAATATGCCTTTGTAACTTCGCCTTATCCGATCATCATCTCAGCCGAGATTCATTGTTCGCTCCACCAACAAGAAATGTTCGCCAGTATCATGCGTGAGGTCTTTGGCGAGGCGTTAGTTAGCGCGCCGATTGAAGGAAAGCCGTTATCTGGGCCGTTGCCGAGTCCCGAAGACCTCAAGGGCCGGGTGTTGTTGAAAGTTGGTGCACCCATCAGATGGAAGTCTCATATGCGATTGCTGATCCGCGTCCATCCAAGGCGAAGAATCTCTACGTCTCCGAGAGTGAACCCATTGGCGAATGGGACGTCATACTCGATGCTGAATCTTCCTCGACCGAAACTTCCGCGTCAGATTCAGACATCATGCAGGATATTAAAGAAGGTAAATCGGTCACAGCGGCATCTAGTCGTCGTAACGCTTGGCTGAGCGCCACGTCGACGAAAACTATAGAACTGAAGGAAGAACTCCGAAAAGCGCGCAACATTTTCAAACGCGTTCGCGGTCGGCAGCCGTCCCCTGAGAGATCTGTCACCGCAGCGCTTGCCAGCACAGCGATGACGACCTCTACGGCGATCATCGAGCAGCCCCCCAAATCGGAGCCAAAGTCAGAGCATAAAGCCAGGATGTCTGCCGCTCTCGCTGCGCTTCTGGTTTACACCGTCGGCGTCAAGTGCCGTGGGATCAACAAGAAAGAACATTACGCTCCCGAACACATATTCTCTCTCTCTGAGACGACGACGAACAAGATTCTCAAGCAGGGTGCGGTCGATCTAATCAAGCACAACAAGACGCACTTGGTTAGAATATACCCGAAAGGTATAAGAGTGAGCTCGACGAACTATCTGCCTCATCGATATTGGGCAGTTGGTGCACAGTTGGTTGCTATTAACTGGCAAACATTCGGTGCGTTACGTAAACATGTGTCTAGTCTGGGTCTGGCGCCGTGGAATTAACAAAGTGCCATCCTTGATAGATCTGGGATACATGATAAATCATGCAATGTTCCAAAGGAATGGAAGAGCTGGCTACGTCCTCAAACCGGAGGTTCTTCGTAAGACTGAAGATCCTCGCAAGTCCGATAAGGAGCAGCTCAATCATCACAAGCAGCATCATTTGGAAGTGACTGTAAGCCTTCATTCTCCCCAGTTGCTGATCATCTGATGTGTGGGCGCCATGGCGCTGCTTTCAATTTCCCTTGGCACCGCAGGTCATCTCGGCTCAGCAGTTGCCCCGTCCAAAGGATGCAATGGGACACGAGATCATGGACAAGCACGTCGATCCATACGTTGAGGTGTCCGTTCACACTCCCGACTGGAGTCACCCGACCAGCTCCCCTTCGTTCCTTTCCAGATCCACCTCCACCTCATCCTCTTCCAGCTCATCCACTAGCCAAGTGCATGCGCACCGATCCATCACAACAATGCGTACGAGTTCGGTGAAGAACAACGGATTCAATCCGGTGTGGCAGGAGACGCTAAGGATACCTTTCGAGTGTGTGGGTGACACGCGCGATCTCGTGTTCGTGCGGTTCACCATCCAGCGGGACGGGGAGTCTGACGGGGAACCGATCGCGGTGTATTGCATCAGTCTGGGGAGTCTTGCGATGGGTGAGTTTCCCCCCGTCGTGGCCCAAATGGCTGGTGGCCTGACGGACTGACGTGTACGAACGATGTAGGGTACCGGCATTTACCTCTTCACGATTCGCAAGTGTCGCAGTACCTGTTTTCGACGCTGTTCGTCAGATGCTCGGTCCAAGACGCCTGATACGACAGGAGGCGCGATACATTTAGTTATACCATGGATGTCACGAATCAGGCCTTGCAACATCGTTATCGACGTCATTGCAACATAAAGTCATACTTCCGTGTGTATCTGTATAGTCCATACCCAACTCGCAGTGCGGCCGCAGGCAAATATATGAATAGCGCGTACCCAATAGAGATTGTTCTAGATCGCTTTAGGAAAGAAGTGGGGATCAATACCGCACTGGTTGTCGTACTCCGGGTCTTTCAAAGGTGCGGCGGTCGGAGCGAACACGAACACGAGTTCACTCAGACTAACCTGACATCGGATCAGCCTGATCAAACTTGCCAGCTTTGGCAAATTCGTACTCGCTTTCAAATTAGCAGTGCTCGTCAATTTCGCCAAAAACAGTAGATAAAGGGGATCTGATAAGACACAAGTAAACATCATTTGGTATAACAAGTATGACATTGACAGTCGTAAAACAGCACAGAAATACAGAGGATTCAGATGGGTTATGAGTGAGATGGATATGACAAACGAGAAGGGGAATATGATGGGATACGGATCAGGTAGAGAACGGCGGGCTCAGGTCGGTCGAGTTAGATAATAAAGAAGGGGACATCACATGGTCAAGACATGTCGCGCGAGCAATCGCGAAGCTCGAACAGCGTGTTATGCAACTGGAGGCACCTTGGTTTACTTGGGGGGCGGGGTTGGCGGACCTGATGAGGGCACGCAAGGGCGAAAATCGATTCAGTATCGGCGGGCCCGACGGGAAAAACACATAAGACGCACCAAAGAGACCAGGACGAGTAGTAGGGGTCATTGGTCGCGGGGAGACAGGTCCAGGAGCCACAGCCGCCGTAGGCGGTAGCACAGAAGGATTAGCTAATCACGAACACACCGATCAGTGCATTGAAAACATGACGAGAAGGCGACACGCGACACGCACGTCGCCATTGGGCCCAAGCAGGCACATTCGGTTTGGGAGCCTCGATGGCCGCCACGGGTGCAGGGGCGGGTGCAGGGGCGGGGAGGCTCTTGGGTGCTCTCTCTCGTCGTGTCGATTTGTGCACGACTTTCCATGCTGGCCGTGCTTGGACAGGGGGTCCGTCATCAATGGGCGGAGGGGTGGTCGCCGCTGGAGGCGGGGCAGGTGGTTCTTGGGCCTAGGGGTCGCACAAACAACGGAACGAGAGTGAAGACCGAGATCAAGGTATTTCAGTGCGGGTGTGATTGGCAAGGGGGGCCGTCGGACGTGGGCCGTGACGACGACTCACCGGTGGTGTCCAGTTGGGCGAGTATTCGCCACCTGCACCATGCTTTGACTTGACGGCCATCAATTCCGCAATTTCGCTGTTCGTTTGTTTATTTTTGTGCACGGGCGGCGAATCGATGACAGAGCAACGAAAAGGGTGAACAAAAAAATGAACGCAAGCGAAAAAAAAGGGCGCACAATTGAAGCTGTCGACGCTCATCTCGAAGCTTGCCCACCTCTGCAAGGAGAATACGCACTTCGCTCGCGAGCGCTTTGCTAAAATCGTTTAGGTACCTGTACACCGATCATCATAAACGGGGAATCGGATCCGATTGAGCGACGATGCTCACTTTGGAGGAGCGCCATTGTATGGGTTAGGACTCCTGTTGGAAGACATGGGGATTGCGATGGAACGATGGTGTTTGAGGATATTGGATGTGGCTTGCAAGCTTGTCACGAATCGTTGTGGAAAGTGGGTGAGCGGCGTGGAACAGAACGAGGTTGAACACGAGGCGACTCGGTGGAGATTCCCTAAGCCAGGCCTAATACTTCAAGAAAGGCGGTCGTTCTGATCATGTGGCGATTCGAATACGTTTTGTTGCAACAAGTAGTCTAGACTCGTGCTTGTTTGGCGAATTTACGAGAAAACTACCAACGAACACGGCAACGCTTTTGCTAGCCTAGCCTCATCCAATGGCCTCCATGTGGGAGATTTGATACATATGATACACATGAAGTAAACTAGGAGGTATAACGCATTAGACGATACATGTAGCACTAGTAAACGTCCATCGCAAAACTATCGTGAGGGACGATCGGGTTCTCGCTCCCAGCATCATGATACAACAGTACTCGTCGGGTGATATCGTGACAGCGCCTCATTGAGAGATGCCATATCAAAAGCGTCGATCGACGTCGAGGGCACACAACTCGACAAGGTAGTGGATGTGGTGATCGTCAGTGAAGGAGGGTTAGTGGTAATGCTGGCCGTCTTTGTGATCGACTGTGTTTTAGTAGGAAGCTTGAGGGGAGGGCCACCGGACTGCTCAGCCAGCCAAGCGTGTACGATGGGATGATCAACAGTAGGACGGCAATTGCACGCAGCGAATAATTCGAGATGACGATAAAATACGGTCGTAGGATTGTAAAGTGGAAGGGCTGCGTAAAAGTATTCAAGAGACGATTGGTTAGAAGAGTACCTGACGTACCTGCTTCGAGAATCGAGCATGCCTGACGAGGAGATATATTCCGTGAAGCCATGACTGGGAAAGAGTGAGCGGAAGGACCACACAAAACCGGTATAATGCCTCTCACGATAAGCGCAAACTACAATACACGCCCTAAGTTCAACGCGGCACTGGACGAGCACCCGGCTACCGTGAGCGATCGCGTCACCTATGAATTTACACACGTGAGGTAGCTCAAGTAACAGAGCCTCTCGTGCATTGTTGGGAACGTCTATAAAACGATGGTGAAATATCGGGGGGAGGCTCGGTTTTGGAAGTTGAGCAGAGGAAATCGAAAGTAAATGTGTGGCCCCTAGATCCAACAGAAGTGATTCGGCAGCATCGGCATCTCCCGGGAATTCGCTGGTGATTGAATCTGTCAAGAACTTGTGGAGCTGGCTGATCCGACAAACAAACCTAGTGAGGTATAGTTGATCCGGAACGACGGGGATGCAGTCAGTGAGGAGGTTTAGGTATTTCGTGACTTCGCGCTTTTGTCTCCGTTTCCAAGCGATATATTCACTATTGGTGCATGATGGCCTGTAGCGGCAGTGTGAGAATGCGTGTAACTGTTTCACAAAGCCATAATTCGGATGAATTTCAGGGCGACCTGTGATCAAATTAGAATGTGGTATGAGCTGAGTTGGCCAGGTGGGCTCCACATGAGCTTACGTTTGCGAACGTATTGTATTGCTGCTGATGCGGAAAGCCGCTGAAATACCATGACTTGGAAGCGGAGAGGGCAACGTAGATGCTTGGCGCATGGACAACGAAAGGGGAACAAACTCACGGTAAGCACAAACGACGGTGGCACTCCTAGATACACCCATCATACAATGAACGAGGACCTTTCCACCACGGCTCAGGGCTGTCTCGATGAAGAGGCACGCGTTGGGAAGGTGGATAAGGAGATCCTCATACTCTGAGTCTTGCACGGGAATGACCATGGCATTGGGTTGAGGATCAAAGGTATGTTCTGTGCAGACCGATAGCAGATGCGTTATTCCAAACTTTTTTCGCACATCGAGCGATAAGGCCGCCGAAAGACTGAGTAACAGGTAAGACTACCTGAATCGCAAAGCTGAGGGGGGACGTACTTTCCAATGTAGAGCTTGTCGTCGATGACTGCATTTATGGAGATCGGAGCAGCTGACCAGGTCATGGTCGACGTGGACGAGAAGGAAGGAGTGGAGCTGGTCGTCCCAAGCCAGCGTTTATATCCTCACGCTCCCGCGACTTCGGTAAAAAAGAACTCATTCGAGCCTTCACAGGTTGCTACCCGGCATCTCGGCAAATTGCCATATTCGACGATAAGCTTTTTATTGCCCCTTGCAGGATCGGAGAGGCACGTTCGTTCGACTCCGCTCCGATCCCTGCCTTCGAAACTGTCTGTCTGTTCGTGAACACGTCGCGTGTTTTCTGTCTACGGTAAGTATGGGGAGATGACAGGAAGGAGGGAGATCATGCGGTGATGATTGTTCCCCTTTGAAGCATATGGATGACGTCTCGTGTCCAAGTTTGGGACAGAGCAAATTCGTCCGGCATTTGCCCACGCAACAACGCCGTTGATTTGTGTGGAGCTGACAGTAGTTTCATCACTAGTGGATACAGGGATACGCTGGGGCCGTCATAAATGATCTATGCACACCCGAAGATGATCACTACGGTGCCCTGCATAGACGGCGGAGCGGTGAGCTGGCAGTCACCTGCATTCTAATGCCTCCGATAGTAAATTAAAAAAGCCTACACGTTCATTCAGCCTATCAGCCACACACGGAGCGTGCCCAGAGAGTCTCTCATCCGGTAACTTGAATAGCCGCCACAGCCATCATGCAGCTACGTACCCACCAATTCATATCATCTTGCTTGCCTCTGGATCGGATACGAACGAGGTGGAATTCATAATATAAGCCTGTGGATCATCATGATCGCGAACAACGTCATCGAGCCCTTACCGCCAATGGTCGATATCCGGATCCGCGTCTGTGCCTGTGCGGTCAAAGTGCAATGCAACCCCTCCGCGGCCTAACTTTGCCGGTGGGCATCTCGCGCTCGGTCACGGGATACTCATGTCCTGTCATGATATCTACATTGCTGTCCCCTGGCGCTGATCCGAGGCTTACGCCTCTTCGCACGACATAGACGGACTTACCTTATCGCTGGTTGGTGGCGGAAAGTCGATACATGTATACTGGGGCAGCAATGCTCACCTCCAAAGTACCAGTCTTGAATTTTTCAGAATCTCGCACACAAGGTTCACTGGTATCTTTAAACTAACGTTTCATACGTCTGCTCACATTACTTCGTTGCGCATGTACACGATCGAGAAATGTACAACCACAAGACACATCATGAATAGATACCCTTTTATGCGCTCTCCCGAGATCATATGTCGAAAAAGAAGGTGAGGAACAGTCGTGTATGTGAAACAATCCATAGTGTTCATGTGCCGTTCCCTCCCCGCGTCGCCTATCTCCGTGCCACCATCGAGGACGCGATCAACACGCCCACGAGAGCCCCAACGACACCAACGACCATGAACCGCGTGTATTCGTCAAACTTGGCAGCCACGGGCGAGCCTGCACTCGCCAGATTGATGGTGGCGCTCCGGAAAGAGTAGATGACGACGCCGGTGACGAACCCCGCGACTGAATAGGCGAGGAAGACAAGTGGGAGCGAGAGCATGAAGCTTCGGCGCTATGGACGCGCAGAGGTCGTCAGTACATCAGTCCCTGAGAACATGAGGCAAAGGCAGTGGATCATTCTCACCGAGAGCATCACGAATCCCTCTGCAGACGGACCGGTCCCGCGCGCCATCTCGGCTTTGTAGCGGAAGATGGAGGCGAAAGAAGAAACCATGCTCAAAACGGAGCACGTGATGGCCACGAGACCGCCGATCCGCGCAATGCTGTCCAACCCAGGGAAAGACATGAGCGTTACCGAGGCGCTGAGGATGATCGCAGACTGAAACGGTTTACGCGATAAGCGCAAGGTCGGGGTGCGATGTTAAGAAACCTCACCACCAGGCAGGCACAGCCACCGATAACGAACAGCGGCGTAGTACTTTCAGGGAGATGACTTCCTTCTACGTCAAACTGGCC
>JBBPKY010000570.1:0-18081 GCA_038089495.1 Xerocomellus dryophilus
GCACAGCCGCAATTTCGTCCACGCCGTCCTCCTGGATCTGGAAGTCGTTAAAATTACGCAGGGCGACGTGTAGGACAGCGCGGTTCTCGGAGGTGTTGATGTGCTCTCCGGCGAACATCTTGTCGCGGTAGGTCTCGACCTGAGCCTCCCGCGCGAGAGATAGGAGCGTATCCAGGATCGGCTGCGTGATCAGGTTCTTGGAGTAGTCGAGAAGGAAGGTGGTGGTGGGATCAGTGGGGTCCACATATTCCTTTGAGAACGTAGAGAAGCGCTTCGGATCCTGGGCGAAGAGGTCGGACAAGATGAGCCTGGTGTGTTCAGCGTCGTAGGTCCGCTGGAGTTTCTGCCAGGCGGGGTACTCTGATCGCCACCGTTGAGTGTGGATAACGCACTGATATTGATATCTTCGACGCACCTGTAGCAAGCTTTCCGCTCATGGTGTCTTTTGGGGTGACGATGTGGACAAATGTTGACAGGCATATGGTTAAACGTTTGTCACTTTATAAGTACATTCCGGTCCCGGCCATCAATCGTGGGAACTTGAATTAACGGGCCCATTTCCCGAAGACCAAAAATGGGAGAAATTTGGGAAAAATGGTCATAGCAAGGGGTTGGCAAGCTGCAATGGCCCAAGGGGCTGCCGCCCTCGGCACACCAAAATCCACCCCGAGGAAAGTGGTCGGAGCCCCATCTGGGTGTGAACATACGTCACGTGAGACCAAAATCAGTGGCCTTGGCATGACAAAGCTGCCAATGTGTTGCTATCAATTTGCTCACAAACGACCCAAGATGAGAGAAAACCCTTCCAGTTCGAGTTCCGTCTCTCTGACATCGTGGTCGTATTTCAATGGACGTGTGTCTTGGCTTACACGCTTGACAATCCATTCTTTCCATCGTTCTCTGCTTACGTGACGACATTCCTCTAGGGATAGCAGCTTCCAGCCTTGACACGTCCGAGCTGCGAAAAATAGCTCGATTTGAAGCACGGTAGGTGACCAGCAACAAGCGGTGACCGTCAAATGAGGAAAAAAGCTCAAACAACTCGAGAGAGTTTACCGGAGCATTTGCAATGTGCCGACTCCGAATTCCTGTATCTTTCTCTCCCTTGACAGGAAGGTATGTGCTAGCCGTAACTGAAGTTGAGTGTGACATCGCGTGAACACGGCTGAACAGAAGGACGTTCAACGCGCCGCGATGCTCGAGTGAAAGCGAACTTACTCGCATGCATTCAACACCGCGAAGATCTTGCATAGTGAAGTAAGTGAGGGGAGCATCATCTTTGACGGACGAGGGCAAGCGTCTGTTGTTCGATTGGGAGTTGACGAAGAGGGTGAATGCTGAGGATGGAAGCAGGCTACTTCATCGCCCGGTGAGCCGCCCGGTGAAATGACGCTTCCGCTGTGCACAAACTTTGTTAGGGAACATCATGGCGATTCCTCTCCCCAAATCTGCTCGAGCACCCTGAGAAGACCCGCACGGTCACGAATGATCTCGATTCGCTCCTGCACAACCTTGGATGGATGAAGAAAAAAAACCGTACGAATCTGGAATTCCAAGCTGCCCACCCTCCTTCCTCAACGACGAACATACACGACAACGTTCATCAAATATAGTACACTATCAAAGCGTATCGTTCACCCGCAAGACTAAAGCTTAGACATCCTTAGCGCTTCCCTC
Organism: Xerocomellus dryophilus; assembly: GCA_038089495.1. Classification (NCBI taxonomy): domain Eukaryota; kingdom Fungi; phylum Basidiomycota; class Agaricomycetes; order Boletales; family Boletaceae; genus Xerocomellus; species Xerocomellus dryophilus. The sequence continues at coordinate 1,678 of JBBPKY010000570.1, forward strand.
TGGAAACCTGGGTACCCATGCTCGATTTCTTCCGAGATCTCTCGCTTGTAAGCCAACACACCCCCGGCATAATTGTATGATTCTATTGTCTTTCCCGGGATGTTGGCGCCATTATACCAACCCTTAGCCAGCGGAAGGAGCGTGGCATTGGTGAGCGCATCGATGTGCTTCTTATAGGTCAGAGCAGCGTGGGAGGTGGGTGTGAACTTGGTGATGCCGTGCTGGCGAAGATATTCGATCGTCCGAACGACCCAGGAGCCTTGGACTTCCACGCATGTAGGTCCATTGCAGAACGCGGTCGGTCCCTGCGGACCGAACACAAAGTACAGGTTCGGGAAGTTGTCGATCGTCATTCCTAGGCTGTCAACGGAACGTTGACTGTTAGTGGCTAATAGGTATGGACCGTTCAAGAACTTACTAGGTGATCGTGCCATCTCGCCAATGATCCTGTATCGTCTCACCGCCTACCCCACGTAGGTCCATATCGATGAACGCGCCAATGTGGGTGTCGAAACCTATACATGTCCATTCAGCTATGCACTTTGCTGCGACGGTTCCCCAACACGCGCACCAGTGGCGAGAATGAGCACGTCGAGCTCGTACTCCTTTTCCGTTGTTTTCACACCTTTTGGCGTGATCTCGAGGATGGAGTTTACATTAATGTCGACAAGATCAACGTTGTCTTGATTGAAGATCTCGTAGAAGTGTTGTTCTAGAGAGGGGCGCTTGCAACCAAACGGGTGAGGTGGGACTGCGGGCGCTAAGAGTTCCCGTTTTGTAGGGTCCTTAATCCTTTCACTGACTTTTTCCCTCCAGAATGCATAAGCAGCGTCGTTGCTGTCTTTGTCAAAGACGAGGTCTTCATAATTGGCAACTACGACGCACAATGAGCAATTAGTGGCCGTGCTAATATATCACCTACTCCAGAAATGGAAAGCTCCACGGTCCCATAGCGCTTGGTATGTCGCCTGTCTTTCTTCCTCACTATCCTGCTTCATTGGACGTGGAATCCGGTCGAGGAGAAATCCGCTGGATGTAGTGGGAAGCTTTCGATATATTTCCTCGTATACTTGTTTGAAGTGGTCCTGAACCTGCTGGCTGACGCGATATTGGCCCATTGGTATTGCCAGGTTCGGTGTCCGTTGGAATACGGTAAGTCGTTCAACCTAAGTGTGCGATGAGTGGACTAACATGACGATTGGCCATTCCATACGTACGTGTGGCCCAATCTCTTGAATCACTTGTACTCCACTCGCTCCTGTCCCAATGACTCCAACTCGTTTTCCGATTGTCTCGATCCCTTCTTTTGGCCAGCGTGCCGTGTGGCTCCATGCTCCCTGGAATGTTTCCAATCCTTTCAACTTTGGAATATACGGTTTGGATGCGAATCCCTAGACGTGCATTAGTCCTGGGAGGCGGGGGTATGTAACAGTAATCTGACCATGCACATGATAAGGTGACGTGCCGCGGCCTTGTATTCGCCATCTTTTCCGTCAGATGCGACGTGCCAGATATGTAATTGGTCGTCCCAGTGCGCTTGTTTTACCCGTGAGTCGAATCGACAATCCTTGCGCAGTTCAAGCTTGTCGTCGACGTAGGCGAAGTACCTGGTCAAGTCAAGTGCATATGGGTACGATATTACGGAAACGAGAATGAACTTGGTGACTTACGCTTGTAGTTCCTTCCATCCAGGGAACTTCTCGGTCCAGGTCCACCCTTTCCAAAGCTCGGGGCGCGAGAACTCGTAAGTGGGGATGTCGCTGTCGACACGAGCCCCAGGGTATGTATTCCAGTACCATGTCCCACCAAAGTCAGACCCAGCTTCGATTAGCTTGCATTTCAAACCGAGGTCGCGTAGGTGGATAAGGTGGTAGATGCCTCCGAACCCTCCACCGACGATGATCGCGTCGTACGTTTCTTCCGTCATGTAAGTCTTTTGTGGTAGTGATATCGTGTCTCGTATGGAAGCTCCTGGGGGGATTTTCTCATGTACTCGACACCTTTTATCCCATGACAAACTCTCATTGGGGTTTAGTCCGCTCTACTCGCATGGTCGTCCCGCCTAAAGCGACCGCTTCTCCTGTTGCGGCTACCTCTTGCTTGAGATAGAGGGGAGATACTGGCAGGGTGGTGTTGATAGGCTTCCCCTGCACGGTACGGTAAACATGCTGTAATCGATGTCATCAAGTCTGCGTTCAGGTGTGCGTGCCCGATATCACAATGCGTAAACACACTCGTTTCTGCCCAGTCAATATCATCGGATGTCTGTAGATCAGTTTTACGACCAATCTTGCACACGGAGATGAAAGAAGGGAACACTCGTTGGGAGCTTGGCGTTGCACTAGTAGTCTCGGTACTATCCATTTTTGGTCTACGCCATGGGGGCGTCGGAAGAGTCTTTCGTCAAGTCTCCAGACGGTTTAGGACATATCTATCAGCGGTGTCAGCCCCACTAGCTTGTCACCTATTTGCGCCCAGCGCCTTTACAAATCACGGCGTTCTGGCGTTCTTCCGAGTCAGCGGGTGTTATCCGCAAACCAATGAAAACTAACCCCTGGCACTTACCCCGCAGACACTACACTCTCCGTACGTCCGTGTCGAGTTTTCCACCTGGTGTACTGAATGTCTTTCAGACGTGGCGCGGGCCCAAACATGCAAGGAGACCCCGTAATTTCCCGCCGCGCTCGCTTTGGTGATGGGATCCGCGCTGTCTGTGGAGGCCCGCACCGCGCGCCACAATATCATTGGCAACAAGTTCGCGGTAGTTCTCATTGCATGGAGGAACGTGAGTAGGATAGTTCGCTTCCCCTCTCTAGGCCAATGACGGAAAGTATGATTGCCTCGCGCGCCGCGATCCTCCAGTGCAAGCGAGCTTGCTATGCACAAACTTTGTTAGGGAGCATCATGGCGATTCCTCTTTCCAAACCTGTTCGAGCACCCTGACAAGAAGCACATGTTCACAAATGGTCTCGAGTCGCTCCTGCACAACCTCGGATGGATAAAGAAAAAAACCGTACGAATCTGAATCCCAAGCTGCCCTCCCTCGACAGCGAACATACCCGATAACACTCGTCAAATTAGTACACGATCGGAGCGCTTGTACCCGCAAGACTAAAGCTTAGACATCCTTAGTGCTTCCCGCTGGAAACCTGGGTACCCGTGCTCGATTTCTTCCAATATCTCTCGCTTGTAAGCCAATACACCCCCGGCATAATTGTAGGATTCTATTGTCTTTCCCGGGATGTTGGCGCCATTATACCAGCCCTTAGCCAGCGGAAGGAGCGTGGCATTGGTGAGCGCATCGATGTGCTTCTTGTAGGTCAGAGCAGCGTGAGAGGTGGGTGTAAACTTGGTGATGCCGTGTTGGCGAAGATATTCGATCGTCCGCACGACCCAGGAGCCTTGGATTTCCACGCATGTCGGTCCATTACAGAACGCTGTCGGTCCCTGCGGACCGTACACAAAGTACAGGTTCGGGAAGTTGTCGATCGTCATTCCTAGGCTGTCAAAGGAACGTTGGCTTATCGGTGGCCAGCAGGCATGGACCGTTCAAGAACATACTAGGTGATCGTGCCATCTCGCCAATGATCCTGAATCGTCTCACCGCCTAACCCACGCAGGTCCATATCGATGAACGCGCCAATGTGAGTATCGAAACCTATACATGTCCAATTCAACTACGCGTTTCGCTGCGGTAGTTCCTCAGCACACGCACCAGTGGCAAGAATGAGCACGTCGAGTTCGTACTCCTTTTCCTTCGTTTTCACACCTTTCGGCGTGATTTCGAGGATGGGATTCACGTTAATGTCGACAAGGTCAACGTTGTCCTGATTAAAGATCTCGTAGAAGTGTTGTTCTTGACTGGGACGCTTGCAACCAAATGGGTGAGGCGGGACTGTGGGCGCTAAAAGTTCCCGTTTTTTAGGATCCTTGACCCTCTCGCCGACTTTCTTCCTCCAGAATGCATAAGCAGCGTCATTGCTGTCCTTGTCAAAGAGGAGGTCTTCATAATTGGCAACTGTGACGGACACTGAGTACCCGGTGACTGTTCTGACCTATCACGCATGGACACCTACGCCAGAAATTGAAAGCTCCAAGGTCCCATAGTGCTTGGAACGTCGCTTGTCTTTCTTCCTCACTGTCCTGCTTCATTGGACGTGGGATCCAGTCGATGGGGAATCCACTGAATGTAGTGGGAAGTTTTCTGTAGATCTCCTCGTATACTTGCTTGAAGTGGTCTTGAACCTGATGGCTGATGCGATATTGGCCCATGGGTATTGCAAGGTTCGGGGTCCGTTGGAATGCGATAAGACGCTCAACCTAAGTGTGCGGTGAGTAGACTAACATGACGGTTGGCCATTCCATGCGTACGTGTGGCCCAATCTCTTGAATCACTTGTACTCCACTCGCTCCTGTCCCAATGACTCCAACTCGTTTTCCGATTGTCTCGATTCCTTCTTTTGGCCAGCGTGCCGTGTGGCTCCATGCTCCCTTGAACGTTTCTAACCCCTTAAACTTTGGAGTATACGTCTTGGATGCCATTCCCTAGACGAGCGTTAGTTGTGGGAGACGAAGGTAACGGCAATCTGACCGTGCACATGACCAGATAGCGTGCCGCGGCCTTGTATTCGCCATGTTTTCCATCAGATGTGATATACCAGATATGTAACTGGTCGTCCCAGTGCGCTTGTTTCACCCGTGAGTCGAATCGACAATCCTTGCGCAGTTCAAGCTTGTCGTCGACGTAGGCGAAATACCTGGTCAATGGTCAAGTGTATGTGAGTACGATATTACGGAAACGAAAATGAACCCGGTGACGTACGCTTGTAGTTCCTTCCATCCAGGGAACTTCTCGGTCCACGTCCACCCTTTCCAAAGATCGGGGCGCGAGAACTCGTAAGTGGGGATGTCGCTGTCGACACGAGCCCCAGGGTATGTGTTCCAGTACCATGTCCCACCAAAGTCGGACCCAGCTTCGATTAGCTTGCATTTCAAACCGAGGTCGCGTAGGTGGATAAGCTGGTAGATGCCTGCGAACCCTCCGCCGACGATGATCGCGTCGTACTTTTCTTCCGTCATGCAAGTCTTCGTGTTAGTGATATCGTGTTGGCTCCCGGTGGGGTTTTTTTCTCTTGTACTCCCCACCTTTTATCCCTTGAGAAACTCTCACCTGGATTTAGTACGCCCTACTCGCACGGTTATCCCGCCTAAAACGACCGCTGGTCGTGGCTATCTCTTGCTCGAAATGTAGGGAGATAGAGGGGCGATGCTGGCAGGGCGCTGTTGATTTCCCCAGCGCGGTATGGTAAACATGCTATAAGCGATCAAACGGTTCCCATCAAGCCTGTGTTCAGGTATGCGTGCTCGGTGTCACAATGCGTGAACGCACTCATTTCTGCCTAATGAACGATTCCGGTAGATCAGTTTTACCACCAATTTTGCACGCGGAGATGAACGAAGGAAACACTCTTTGGGAACTCGGCGTTTCGCTAGTCTCGCACCATCCATTTTTAGTCTATGCCTTGGAGGCGCCGGAATCTTCCGTAAAGTCTCCAGATGTTTTAGGATATGTCTATCAGCGGGATGCCAGCCCTTCTAGCGTTTCACCTATTTCCGCCAATTGCCTTTATATATCACGGCGTTCTGACGTTCTTTCGCGGGACACAAATTGTTATCTGCACACCAATCAAAAATAGGCTTCACTTACCCCGCAGACACCGTACTCTCCCTACGGCCGTGCCGAATTTTCCACCCCGTGCAAGTAGACTCCATCATTAACTTCCCGCCACACTCCTTGACGCAAGATCCACGTTGTCTCTGGAGGCCCGCACCGAGCGCCACAATATGATTGGCAACAAGTTCGCGGTAGTTCTCACTGTATGGGGGAACGTTCCAGTAGTAAGGCTGTTTGTTTCCCTTCTCTAGACCAATGATAGAGAGTACAGTGGCCTCGCCCAACGCTGATAACTGATGGTGGACTGTGTCCTCCGGGCCCGCCTTGACGACCTCCTTGAGCAGAAACCTCCCAGCATTTCATCAAAGCTGCCTCGTTCCTTGAACTCATCGTATACCTTGTACATGCAGAGCGTACATCCTCAATCGAGTCGTGTCTCGGTCTGGATGTTCTCTCCGAGAACAGGCAGGGAGAGGGAATGGCGCCTGAAACGGCGCTGGCGGCTACGGAGGGAGTAGAGGTCGACTGTATTCATCACATGGTCGGGCGGAACGAAAATGTCTGTCGCATGGTCTAGAATCAACATTGGAATATCGCGGACAAGCTAGGAACTGACTGGTGATCCGGAAACCTTTGGAGAGCCCGTGGCCGATAAATATACATCCTCGATCGATCAGCAATCGTAACTTCTTCTATAAAAGCTTCAGTGGTGTTAAGTCACCGAATGCGTGCGGTGCCAAGGCACGCCCCCTTGAGCCAACGGCTCCAAACTCGGCCCTTATCTCGTACCTCCTCTCGGGCCGTCCCATCGTAAGACCGAAACACGCGCAAGACTGAGGTGAGCTGGACGGATGACATGGTTCACCCCGTCGGACCTGAGCTCTATCTCTTCTTATGAATAGAAACAATCGCTTGAGCATATGAGCGAGCCGAGTTGAATGCAAACCCACCTGACGATCTCGGCATCGGTCGCAACCAGCGTGCCAGGTTTGGGCAACTCCTCGAAGCGTAAAAACTCGTCCTTGATCAAGCTCTTGTCTCGGTTTCTATGCCACCTGTCCATTCAGCAACTCAGCAAAATGGTGATAGACAACGTCGGTACTTACACCGATATGGTCGTATCGCGACTCATATGGGACCACTAAACCCGAGCGGAGAGCGCACGTCTTCTCGTTCGAGATACAATATGACGAAATGAGACGCGTAAGGTGGACAGATACCTTCCAAGTACTCCAGAAACTCAGCATCTCATCCTCGGAAAGATTGCGGACTACAAAGTCAATGACATCAACCATGACCCCTTGAGCTGCGGTTGGCTTTCCGCTTCGGAGGCGAAAAGAGAGGGAGCGATCAACGTGACTCGCCCTCTACGATCGCGACACATGCGAGTGTTTTGCTTTTGTGCAAACGATAGCTGAGAAACGAAGCGATCAATTATAGACATTCAATGCACGAATGACTGCATATACGCACCCGGAGCTCATAAAGTTGCGCTATCAGCGTCACCAACACCCTCTGCCTCTCATATTATCCCCACCGTTGAAGATACCTCATATTTTCGTCGTTATAGACGCAGGTATTTACCGCTAATATGGGGAGGTCTGCGCCGGGACCGAGCAGCGAGAAGAAACGTAAAGAATGAATGCACGTCTGACGGGTGACTTTGTGGGTCGGTGGGTTAGGGGCGCCGCACAGGCAACCTGAAGTGGACGTTCATTCGAAAGTGACTGGGTGTTGATGATGGTAAAGAGTGACCCGGGCAAGATGAGGCACACACACCTCCCCCGGATAAATCATGTCAACGATATGTGCCATGTTCTCCTCGACCTTGCAGCTCGGATACACAATGCGTCGATCTCAATACTTGTATTACAGGTGAGAAGGACGCGCTTATGGTAGAGTGAGTTTCAGCCTGAATGGCGGTAGAAGCAGTGTGCGACGGAGGATGCTGAAAGGTTGTGAGGAAAAGAGTCGCCTTCGGGGTTGTTGAGGAAACGATGATCGTACGTGTAATCGAGGTTTTGGGCTTGGATATGTTTACTCGAAAAATTTAAATGGGATCTTACCCAGAGCCAGAATGCCCGTCGTCGTCCCGCCTGCCTTTGCCACTTTCCACTTTGTGGTGGAAACAGCCATTCGACTGGCTGCCCTTGGAAGCCGTTGAGGAGATGAATTGTACCGAGTGCGTTGCCAAAGACCAATAAGAGTCATTGGAGACGCAAGAGGTGGTGCCGACAGCATGCCAGGGAGGGACGACGGCGAGGATGTCTGCCGCCCAAGTCACACGATGACTACCGTGACTACATAGCATCCACTCCTCGATGGCGTACCATTCATCAAATAAGTACATCAGAACGCTGTCTTTTCACTCGCAAGACTAAAGCTTAGCCATCCTTAGTGCTTCCTTCTGGAAACCTGGGTACCCGCGCTCGATTTCTTCCCAAATCTCTCGCTTGTATTCCAGGACACCCCCGACGTAATTGTATGCTTCGCGCTTCTTTCCAGGAATGTTGGCACCATTGTACCAACTCTTTGCCAGTGGAAGGAGCGTGGCATCGAAGAGCGCATCGATATGCTTCTTGTAGGCCAGGGCAGCGTGGGAGGTTGGTGTGAACTTGGTGATGCCATGCTGGCGAAGATAGCCGATTGTTTTAACGATCCAGGAACCTTGGACTTCCACGCATGTTGGTCCACCGGTATTGCAGTACGCGGTCGGTCCCTGCGGACCGTACACAAGGTACAGATTCGGGAAGTTGTCGATCGTTATTCCTAGGCTTCCAAAGGAACGTTGGGTTATGACCAACTTATGAGTGGCCAAACGGGCATGGACAATGCAACAGCTTACTAGGTGATCGTGCCATCTCGCCAATGATCCTGAATCGTCTCACCACCTACCCCACGCAGGTCCATATCGATGAACGCGCCAATGTGGGTGTCGAAACCTATACTTGTCCAATTCAGCGACGCATCTAATGCGGAGGTTCTCCAGCACACGCACCAGTGGCAAGAATGAGCACGTCGAGTTCGTACTCCTTTCCCGTCGTCATCACACCTTTCGGCGTGATCTCGAGGATGGGATTCACGTTAATGTCGACAAGGTCAACATTGTTCTGATTGAAGATTTCGTAGAAAGATTTTTCTTGACATGGACGCTTGCAACCAAACGGGTGAGGTGGGACTGTGGGCGCTAAAAGCTCCCGTTTTATAGAGTCCTTAACCCTCTCGCTGACTTTCTTCCTCCAGAATGCATACGCAGCGTCATTGCTGTCCTTGTCAAAGAGGAGGTCCTCATAATTGGCAACTACATATGACGGACAATGAGCAATTGGTGGCTGTGCTATAATATCACCTACTCCAGAAATGGAAAGCTCCACGGTCCCATAGTGCTTGGTATGTCGCCTGTCTTTCTTCCTCACTGTCCTGCTTCATTGGACGTGGAATCCAGTCGAGAGGCAATCCGCTGAATGTAGTGGGAAGCTTTCGATATATTTCCTCGTATACTGGCTTGGAGTGATCCTGAACCTGCTGGCTGACGCGATATTGGCCCATTGGTATTGCCAGGTTCGGGGTTCGTTGGAATACGGTAAGTCGTTCGACCTAAGTGTGAGATTAGAGATCAACATGACGGTTTGCCAGTGCATGCGTACGTGTGGCCCAATCTCTTGAATCACTTGTACTCCACTCGCTCCTGTGCCGACGACTCCAACTCGTTTTCGGCTTGTCTCGATCCCTTCTTTTGGCCAGCGTGCCGTGTGGCTCCATGCTCCCTTGAATGTTTCCAATCCCTTCAACTTTGGAATATACGGTTTGGATGCGAATCCCTAGACGTGCGTTAGTCCTGGGAGACGAGGGAATGTAACAGTAATCTGACCGTGCACATGATCAGGTGACGTGCCGCGGCCTTGTATTCGCCATCTTTTCCGTCAGATGTTACGTGCCAGATATGTAACTGGTCGTCCCAGTGCGCTTGTTTTACGTGCGAGTCGAACCGGCAATCCTTGCGCAGTTCAAGCTTGTCGTCGACGTAGGCGAAGTATCTGGCCAATGGTCATGTGCATGTGAGTACGATATTACGGAAACGAGAAAGAACTTGGTGACGTACGCCTGTAGTTCCTTCCATCCGGGGAACTTTTCGGTCCACGCCCACGCCTTCCGAAGCTCGGGGCGCGAGAACTCGTAAGTGGGAATGTCGCTGTCAACACGGGAACCAGGGTATGTATTCCAATACCAGGTCCCACCCAAGTTCGACCCAGCTTCAATCAACTTGCATTTCAAACCGAGGTCGCGCAGGTGGATAAGCTGGTAGATGCCTCCGAACCCTCCGCCCACGATGATCGCGTCTACGTTTCTTCGGTCATGTAAGCCTTTGTGATCGTGATCCCATGTGTGGTATTGGGCCTCCTGGTGCATGGTTGTTCTTGTTCTCGTCGTCTTTTATCTCTGGACAAAGTCTCGCCGGGATTCGGTACGCTCTACTCGAACGGTCAACCCCTAATCTGACCGCTGCTCTCGCCGAGGCTACATCTTACTTGAGATGTAGGCGTGGAAACAGAAGGGCAATGCTGGCAGGGCAGGGTTGATTTCCTCTGCGCGGTATGGTGATCGATCAAAGGTTTGTCAGTGAGTCTGCGTTCAGATGTGTCCTTGATGTCACGATGCGTAAACGCGCCCACTTCTGCCTAATGAGTATTTCCCCCCCGCGGAGATGGAGGAAGGGGCACTCTGGAAGCTTGGCGGTTTACCTATGTGTGCCACATTCTGATGTTATTCAGTAGCAGAAACAAGTCGGGGACACAAACCTGAACACTGGGGAAATTAATCTCACTTACCTCGCAGAAACCTCAAAATGCGTATCCCCCCTAGTACGTCCGTGTCGAGCGTTCCACTCGGAGCAAGCGTCTTTCAGGCGTGGCCCCACAATGCATCGCTCTGTTGTGGCGCCGCGTTGGAGAGGCCAGGATGTGGATGCCGCGCGCACGACGGCGAGGGAAAGGTCGGTTGAGATGCAAACTTTACTTCGCCCTGGGACACGCGCCAGTTCCAATCCTGACGTATGCTGAATGTATGGACGCTATGTCCGTTTGGTCCGACTAGAAATGCAGGTGATGCAATTCTCTTGCTCTGTTCCCCCCCTCCGTTCAGCGGAGCGTCGCGCGAAACATCGTCGTGGTTCCCCTCGCCGCGTCTAGATCCCAGTGTATGTTTTTCCCTGACTGATTTCGTCACCTCTGGATGCATTTCGATTTCCCATTTGTTACCCTACACTTACGGATAAGTGGACTACGACGTGGAATCTCGCCCAGCTGGACGGGAGAGCATATACGATAACATTCATCAAATAAAGTACCCAGTCGGAGCGCAGTCCCTTCGCCCGCAAGACTAAAGCTTAGACATCCTTAGTGCTTCCCTCTGGAAACCTGGGTACCCACGCTCGATCTCTTCCAAAATCTCTCGCTTGTAAGCCGAGAGACCCCCGACGTAATTGTATGCTTCGCGTTTCTTCCCAGGGATGTTGGCACCATAATACCAACTGTTGACCGGTGGAAGAAGCGTGGCGTCGGAGAGCGCATCGATGTGCTTCTTGTAGGTCAGAGCGGCGTGAGAGGTGGGTGTGAACTTGGTGATGCCGTGTTGACGAAGATATTCGATCGTCTGAACGATCCAGGAGCCTTGGACTTCCACGCATGTCGGTCCATTGCAGAACGCGGTCGGTCCCTGCGGACCGTACACAAAGTACAGATTCGGGAAGTTGTCAATCGTCATTCCTAGGCTTTCAAGGAACGTTAGGTTATGAGCGACAAAACAGGATGGACGGTGCAAGAACTTACTAGGTGGTCGTGCCGTCCCGCCAATGGTCCTGAATTGTCTCATCGCCTACCCCACGTAGGTCCAGATCAATGAACGCGCCAATGTAGGTGTCGAAACCTATACAATGTTGTCCAATTCAATAACGCATTGTACTGTGGTGGTTCCCCAGCACACGCACCAGTGGCAAGAATGAGCACGTCGAGCTCGTACTCCTTTTCCTTCGTTTTCACGCCTTTCGGCGTGATCTCAAGGATTGGGTTTGCATTAATGTCGATAAGGTCAATGTTGTCCTGGTTGAAGATTTCGTAGAAAGATTGTTCTTGACACGGACGCTTGCAACCGAACGGATGAGGTGGAACTGCGGGCGCTAAAAGTTCCCGTTTTATAGGGTCCTTGACCCTTTCGCTGACTTTCTTCCTCCAAAATGCATAAGCGGCGTCGTTGCTGTCCTTGTCAAAGAGGAGGTCCTCATAATTGGCAACTATGGCGAACAATGAGCGACTGTTGGCCGTGCTAATATATCACTTACTCCAGAAATGGAAAGCACCACGGTCCCATAGTGTTTGGTATGTCGCCTGTCTTTCTTCCTCACTGTCCTGCTTCATTGGACGTGGAATCCAGTCGAGAGGCAATCCGCTGAATGTGGTGGGAAGCTTTCGATAGATTTCCTCGTATACTTGCTTGAAGTGGTTCTGAACCTGCTGGCTGACACGATATTGGCCCATTGGTATTGCCAGGTTTGGGGTTCGTTGGAATACGGTAAGATGCTCGACCTAAGTGTGCAATTAGCAGATTAACACGACGGTTGGCCAGTCGATGCGTACGTGTGGCCCAATCTCTTGAATCACTTGTACTCCACTCGCTCCTGTTCCGATGACTCCAACTCGTTTTCGGTTTGTCTCGATCCCTTCTTTTGGCCAGCGTGCCGTGTGGCTCCATGCTCCCTTGAATGTTTCCAATCCCTTCAACTTTGGAATATACGGTTTGGATGCGAATCCCTAGACGTGCGTTAGTCCTGGGAGACGAGGGTATGTAATGGCAATCTGACCGTGCACATGATCAGATGACGTGCCGCGGCCTTGCATTCGCCATCTTTTCCGTCAGATGTTACGTGCCAGATATGCAACTGGTCGTCCCAGTGCGCTTGTTTTACCCGTGAGTCGAACCGGCAATCCTTGCGTAGTTCAAGCTTATTGTCGACGTAGGCGAAGTATCTGTCAGGTGCATGTGAGTACGATATTAGGGAAACGAGAATGAACTTGGTGACGTACGCTTGTAGTTCCTTCCATCCAGGGAACTTCTCGGTCCAGGACCACCCTTTCCAAAGCTCGGGGCGCGAGAACTCGTAAGCGGGGATGTCGCTGTCAACACGAGCCCCAGGGTATGTATTCCAGTACCATGTCCCACCCAAGTCGGACCCAGCTTCAATCAACTTGCATTTCAAACCGAGGTCGCGCAGGTGGATAAGGTGGTAGATGCCTCCGAACCCTCCACCGACGATGATCGCGTCGTACGTTTCTTCCGTCATGTAAGTCTTCGTGGTAGTGATATCGTATCGTATGGAAGCTCCTAGTGAGGATTCACCTTGTACTCGCCGTCTTTTATCCCTTGACAAAGTGTCACCGGGATTTGGTATGCTCTGCTCGCACGGTTAACCCCTAATCTGACCGGCTCTCTCGTCGAGGCTACATCTTACTTGAGATCTAGGTGTGGAAACAGAAGGGCAATGCTGGCAGGGCGGGGTTGATCTCCCCTGCGCGCTGTGGGCATCGATCAAAGGTTTTTCAGCATACCCGCGTTCAGGTGTGTCCTTGATGTCACGATGGTAAACGCGCCCACTTCTGCCTAATGAGCCCCGCGGAGATAGAGTAAGGACTCTGGAAGCTTGGCGGTTTACCTATGTGTGTCACATTCTGATGTTGTTCAGTGGCAGAAGCAAGTCGGGGACACAAACCTGAACACTGCGGAAATTAATCTCACTTACCTCGTAGACGCCTCAAAATGTGTATTCCCCTTAGTACAGCCGTGTCGAGCGCTCCACCCGGAGTAAGCGTCTTTCAGACGTGGCCCCAGTGTATCGCTCTTTTGTGGGGCTGCGTTGGAGAGGCCAGGATGTGCCACATGCACGGCGGTGAGGGAAGGTCGGTTAGGATGCAACTTCTTCACTTCGCTATGAGACACGTCCTTGAGTAAATTTCCTGACGCGTGATGAAGATATCATGACCGACTACGTCCGTTTGGTTCATCGACCCGATCAGAAAAGATGATGTAATTCGCTTGCTCAGTTCCGCCTCCGGCCCGGGTTCAGCGGAACGACCGGAGGCTGGCGTGAAACATCCTCGTGGTCCCCTCGCTGCGTCTGTATATTTTCCCTGATCAAGTTCGTCATCGCTGGATGGACGTCCTGTTCTCTAGGCTTTGGACGCACACAGGACAAAGGACGAAGCCGGCTGTCTAAATGGCCCGTACCTTGTTCCTACGGTACACAGGCTACACTCGCTGATAAAAAAAAGAACAACTTGAAGTCGATGTTATGTATCGGAACCCTTGTAAAGCATGCTTCGGATACAAGAAAAGTTTCAAGTGGGTACGTACAGCATACGAACAATCACTTGGAAGCACGCATCAGTGACTCTGACTCAGCGCTCTGTTTCGAACCCACTAAGACCCACTGCCGATCACTCACAACCACTTGTCATTTTTGACTGGGTAGCTCCTCAACTGGGTCAACCCGTCGAGTGTCCTGGAACGTCTGGCGAGACTACAATCAAACATGGGTTTCAAGGGAAGAAATAGGTGGGCGACTCCGGCGGCGAGTTGCAACTCACTCGTTGGTAGCAGGAGGACCTCGTTTCAGTCACTGTAAGTCAAGCAAAGTTTCCGCGGACAGTTGACACATTGTTCCTCGAGTTAGGTATTCGAAGCATGGCTATTTTATGTCTACGTGATGCTGCGCGCAGCGGTACCGGTAATCTCCTCGTAAGGGACACAAAGCAACATCAAGTAGACGACACGCTGTAAGAGCGGCTTTAACGATCCAGTCGTACTTATCGAACCGGATTTCTTTTGATATTAAACCCATTAATGCACTTCCACATCACCGAACCTATCATTTACAAATCGTTCTGACGCGCGCATTGAGTTCAAATACCACTATCCCACATGCGGCCACGCCCACCCTACCACGATGTCGACCAACAAAGCTAAGCTGGAAGCCCTCTTGAAGTTGATCAACTCGGCCGCTCATGAGGCTATTGCAGAGTATGAGAAAGCTGGGGGCGATGTTCCCTCCATCGACTCCACCGAGCCTCACGCATTGGATAATGATGATGCTATCGACAATATCGCGCTGAAGAGCGCCATTCGGACTCTCGAGGGTGCGTGTGCTCAACTTTGCACAACCCTTGCACCTCCCTCACAGACTGCTATCAACGTGAGCCATGGTTGCCCATTTCTTATTCTACCAATATTAAGATCTATCACGCATAGCTCGCGAACGTATACGACTACGCTTGTATCCGTGTTGCTCTCCAGGAGAACATTACCGATATCCTCGTGAATTACCCCAAGGGAATCCATGTTAACGAGCTCTCCAAGATTGTGAACATCGATGCAAATAAGCTCGCGCGGCTGTTACGTCTTTTGGCCACCAGGGGGTGCTACAATGAAGGTCGGTCGTTTCGAATATCGGTCGTAGGACCTGACACTCATCCGGGGTTTTAGCGGAGGCCGGCACATTTGCAAACAACCGCCTCTCTCTGGTTCTCCACAATGAGAACCCAGTCCGTCAGGTGGTCAACCTTCATGTCGAGGCGGCCGCAAAGGGTTCCGCTGTGCTGTATGAAACCTTGAAAGACTCAAAGACAGCGTATTCTGAGGACCCTGACCATGCCCCTGTTATGTATGCCAACAATAAGGAGGGTATCACTGGCACGTTCTTTAACTGGATGAGACAAGATGTGAGGAAGTGTTCAGTTCACGTACGATGAATCCATCTCATATTGTGTTGCAGGATGCTTGGAGAGAGGTGCGTGGCGTGGTGCATCGATACGTCCAGGATCCAATAATGTATGTAGAATTATCAACGCGCTATGAGAGGACTCAACGGTTTCATGGGTTCTCCCGCATTGCTGGCCCGTGCGTACCACTGTCGGTGTGAGTTGTAGTACTCACCTAAGCTCTCATTCAGGGTTCCCGTTCGAGAAATATTCTACTGTCGTCGACGTCGGTGGAGGTATCGGTGCCTTCTCCCTTCCTCTCGCGAAAACGCACAAACATCTCAAGATCACCATCCACGATTTGCCAGAAGTACTCGTCCAGACCCGAAGCGTGAGTACTCTGCTTTTCAGGAATCTAGCGCAGCAGTCTAATCTTGCGCCAGGTTTGGGAAAGGGATTGTCCCGAGGCAGTCCAGCAACACCGGATCGAGTTTGCCGAGCTCAACTTCTTCACCCAGGTTCCCGTCAAAGAAAAAGATGTCTACTACGTGGGTCCAAATTTATTTTGCCAACGGCGGTCTCTCGTGATGACTGACGGGAATGTCCCTCGGTTAGCTACGCAACATCATCCACGACTGGCCTGATCATGAAGCGGCGCTCATCCTGCGTAACGTCCGTCAAGCATTAGGACCCCACAGCCGCGTCCTCATCCGTGAGTTGAAACTATTCGGCGTCACGCCGTCGAGCTCACGCCCCAACACAGACGACTACGTTCTTCGCGAACTCGGTCGTAAACAAGCCGAGGCCGAGGCTGCATCCCTTGGTACTGTCGTGGTCTGTATTTCCTAGTTCGATTCGGCTTGACCGAGCTTCTGAGCGCTCCCTCTCCTTATTCACAGGCCCCTGAACCCCTGCTTCCCAACTTCGGTGTTGGCAACATCCGTATGTACCGACAGGATCTGACGATGTTGATCTTGCACAACA
>JBBPKY010000571.1:0-18072 GCA_038089495.1 Xerocomellus dryophilus
TGCGTAGGTATGCTGCAGAGGCATGAAGCCGATATCGTACCAACATGTCTAGCGGAAACGACTCAAATGTCGTCGGACGATATGATCGCGCTCACTCACCGACATAAGCCTCGACGAACTGGATCGTCCGTCCGAGCTCCAGCTTGAGCTCCTCAGGTGCCACCAGCGCGAGCATCGCACACATCTGGACGTCGCCCTGACAGGTCAAATATCTTCAATACCACGTGGGCCCCAGAGTAAAAAAGCGGATGACCAACTTCGTCCGCAAACTCTTCCAGCGCCTCTCGCAGCGCGCGCCAACCCGCTTCCCGTAGCTGATGTTCCTCTTCCACCTCTGCCACCTTTCGCCGATGGCTCATTTCCGCCCAATACGCAGGTTCATTGTCCCCCATAAGATCCTTGCCCGGATCTACCAGCGCCACCTCGTCTCCCTGCTCACGAACAGAAGTAGCAATGACCGTCTCAACGCTACTCTGGCTCCCTGCCCTCCTGATCACACCATGCAAAGACTTCGGAGAATCTGTCGGTAGCCTACTTTGCGACGACCGCGCAGGCGACACCATCGGCGCAGCGAGCGACGCCACCGTCGCACTTTGACTTCGGCTCCTCAACCACCTCGCATGCGAACTCGAATTCTTCCGCGACCTGGGCCGCAATTTCACCATCACCGCAGGCTGCCGGACCTCCCCATCCGTGTCGGCGCTCCGCTCGCCGTCCGTGTCGGACGACACCGGAGAGGGACTCGCCTCGTCTTCTTCAGCGCGGTGTTTATACGTCCCCGGGCCCGGTCCGGTGCCTAATCCGTCCTTTTCCTCGTCCTCCGCCCACTGCTGCTGACCCGCGAGCTGCGACAGCGGACTCGGATGCGCAGGCCCCGCCCGCCCAGCGCTCATACTCCGCGCTTTGGCTTTGGTCATCCCCGGCTTGGGCAGTACCGGCGGCAGCTCGACGTGGTCCATCCCGCTCGCATGGCTGTCCGCCACGCTCTCGCTCGCCGCGCCGTCCGACGAGTCCGAATCGTCGAGCGCACCCTCGCCAGCGTTTCGCAGACTCCTGTCGCTCACGCTCGCCGCGCTCGGGCTCTCGCTCGGTGCGCTTGTCATGCCGCGGTTATACACCGAGGGCCGGCGGGCGTTTGCGTGCACCACCGGTGTAGTCGAGACCATTATCGCGGGCCGTCTCTGCGCGATCGTGGTCGGCGTCATCATCGTCGTGGGTGGGAGAGCTGGTGTCGGGGGGAGAGAGACAGGAGCGTGGCGGGGTGACGACGACGCCGAAGACGCCGGCGTCAGATTGCGCGAGTTCGGGGGTGGCTTGGTGGGCAGAGGTGGCGGGGCCCCGGGACGATGTCGTACACGTTTGCGATCCCCGTCCGAGGCAGACACAATAGAGCTGGCACCGTTGACCGATGCAGGACGTGACGCTTGCGTGTGACTGTGATTGTGACCGATACGTGATTGAGATGGGGAGTGGGGTGGTGCGGCGTGCTGGACGACAGAATCGGCGGACGTGGCACGGTAAGAAGCTGGTTTGGTGGTTGGTCCGGTTGTGTGCACGTTCGCGCCTTCAGTCGAAGGGAGGGCACCCGGCGCCGAGGCTGAATGAACGAGGGGATGTGGTGGGTTCACCTTGCCTGGTGCTGGTAGCGAAGCGGTAACCGACTCTGGGATGACGTCCGTTAAAAGTGATCCCAATAAAATCCACGCCTGCGCAGCGTGTGTGTTCCCAGCTTGTATCGCAACCTAGTAAAAAATGTACTTGGCAAAACTATCTGCGACGAGCGACGTGCACTCACCTCCGCGTTCAAAGTGCAGGCTTCCTTCTTCTTTGTTAACCTGTCGGGCACAACATAACCCTTGGCAAGTCTCGCGAACACGTCCGACTCAGCGTTCGCGGAGGGGGGCACACGAACATACATCCCCATGTTCTGTAGACATGGAACACGACTCTTGTCGCCCAACGCCTTCAATTTCGAGTTCCGATCGGCGACTAACAAACGCCGATCTGGGTGGCTATCAGCGAAAAACCATGAGTGACGCACCGAAAGAAAACGAAGCAAACTCACACATCGTCATAAGGCACCTCCCACTTGCCACGCTTGTCGGCAACGAACGCCAGCGCCCCCTCTGAACCGTCGACAGCGTTCCAAGACAACGCAACCCTCGGTACTGCATCGATGGGCCGATGGGACTGTCTCAGGTCGATCTGGGTAAAAGTGCCAGACGCATGCTGAACCCAAAGTGCATGCGAATCGCGGAACACGGCATCTAGGCATGACTTGAGCGCGGGTCCGACGCCAAGGACAAGCGTGAGCGCGTACCGGTCACCCCACCGTCCGAAACGCTCGTATCGACGGTCCACTTGGCGATCCACCCGCGACGCACGTCCCATATCTCGACCGTCTCGCCTGCCGAGCCAGATTTTCTCTCCGCATCTTTCGATTCGGGTGCTGGAGCGACTGGCGAGAGGAAGCTGGGCGTCGCGTTCTGCATCCGAGGGCTCGCCAAGAGTTCTGCACCACTCCCGCCACCGAACTCCGCGTTTGAGACTAACGCGAGTTCGCAGGGATAATCGGGCCGCCAAAGAACACGCCTGACTGGATACGAAGGGTGGAGTACATACGTCGGTTTGTTCACGATGTGAGACGAGGTGCTCGACCCCGGGAGATCCCAAACCTTTGCACGCTCAGGCATGGTAGCAGCGAGATAGAAGAGACATACCTTTACTGTGTGATCGAGCCCACCGCTGACGATCCAACTGCGTTCCATTTGCGTAGAAACGTTATCCGCGCCCTTACTCGTGACCGAGGTGCTGCACCAATCCAAGGCCAGGATGGGGCCTGTATGCGCCACGGGCAAGCGATCTAGCTGACCACGTTGGCCCATTTGCAAGTCCCAGCGGTATATGGAACCATTGTCGAGACCGACGACAGCTTGCAAAGGATGTGAGGGGGAGGGCGAAAAGACGAGGGAGCGAACGGATGTCGGGTGATGAATCTTCATCACTGAGCGCGACATGTCCCGCAAATCCTGCAGGACATCGGCACGGGAGCAGAAAGGGGGCGAGCAGACGTACCCAGATGCGCATGTCACCGTCCGCAGAGCCTGTGATGCAATAATACGGGACCATGGAGGAGCAGGAGAGTTGGTTGATCGAGCGAATGTGGTTCTTCGTCTTTCTTTCTGCAGGCACGTCAGTCGTGAACGCAGACAATCAAAGACACGTACCATACTTGGTGCCAGGCTTATCCAAGTCCCACATGATGAGATCGCCATTCCTCGCGCTCGTCAGTATCTTGTTGCGGTAATCTGTGGCGAACTAAGTCCTCTGAGCGGGTCACGGTGCAAAAGGGACACCAACTGCCGCTACACCACGCAACGTCGGTGCTCGCGCTCTCGATCTTGAGCCCGCTGCCATCCCAGAGGTTCTTGGAGAGGTCGACGCGATGCCCAGCGTGCCCGGTTGCGGTGTCGTCCGGATCCGACAAACGAAGGACGCGCAGGGCTGCTCGACACCGTCGTCAGGAGAGGCCGAACGGAAAATGAGTAGCTGGACGAACATTCCCTTCCTGCGACCACACACCTCACGCCGTCGTCGCTTTTGGCCACCGTACCGCCTCCGCTGGCGGTCGCACGAGGGAAGCGCACGTTCCGACTCGGTCCCTGGTGCCCATGAAACCGCGAATCCGAGAACAGATCACCTGGCATGGATACGGGCGCAGCTGTGGTGAACGTCGAGGAGCGTCTCTGCGTCGTCGCCTGCATGCGTCCTGCTCGCCGTCGCCAAAGTTTGGCTTGCCGGTTTTGGAAACTACAAATGCGTGTGCAACGATAGCTAAGGAGTGCAATACAACAGATCATGCTATAAATACGTCCAAGAATCTAGATCATCCATGACCAGGTGTGGGCCAGCAGGAAAGTGACCACAGGACCAGCCTTCAAACTCGTGACGATCGCCGGACTGCCCGTTCCCATAGCTCAAGACGAGCGACGAGCGCAACAATGTTCTCCTCCGAAAATACTGGCAGTAACGTGCGGGGTCCAGACGGGGCCGAGGTCCGCCGCCAGACCAGCTCGTCCACTGTGCCAAGGAACTTGAGCGCGCGAGCGATGGAGGCTACATCATGTTGTCGAGTCGGATTCGGAGGGAATAAACTCTGTTGCTGCGACGTGGACGCGGCAGGCGTCGAAAGGCTGGCAATGGCACTTGGTGAAAGATTCAACGAACGCACAAGGGCCTGGTCGCAAGACATCCCTCAGTCAATTACACAAGAACCTGGTAAGGCCACTCACGCCAAAGGCTCTCTTTGCCTCGTTCTCAGAGAGGTTGGCAATCTCGGTGGGCAAATCCGAGGATGGAGGCACAACACCTGGCCGTGGCTGGGAGCCCGTGTCTCGTGTCTCGACACGTCCATTACCCTTGTCAGGTGCAACCTTGCTAGTAACAGCGATTGGGCACGGTTTGACTCGATCCCGTATTTCGGTTCCCAAGCCCGCGGAAACTAACGCCTGGAGTTCGTCGTACTGCTGGCGAAGAGACCGCACTTCTTCGTGGGCACCTGCAAGCGCGGTGTTCAATTCATCAAACGAAAGGGGTTGATGCGACAGCGTGGGTGCGGCGTCCTGCTGTGAAATGCTATCAGTACCTAAATAATTCCCAAAATGACCACGAACCACTTTGGTTGCGTTCTCATGGATTGCCACCCAGGGTTGATTTCCGAATGTCGAGCTGCGCCTGTGACCGGCAGGTGGACATTCGACGGGCTTTGGGGACACGGAATGCGAATGGGAAGGAACCGTCGGGTGCGTGCTGGGCTCGTCATCGCTGTCACGGTCTTCGTGAGGCACAGCTTGGGACTGCACACGATTTTTCTCTTCCCCAAGAGGTCCCTGGGCGGTGGAAACGCGGTGACTGTCGTTTTGCGCCGCAAACATCATGCGAATCTTATCAAAATCCAGTTTTCCCGATGGATCTCTCAATGTCACGTTTGCTTGGGGGCGTGTGCGGTCCCCTGGGAGTTCTGATGTATTTTCGTCGATGCCATCGGATGCAAGGAGATCTATGAGCGCTTCGAAAGCCTCGTTTGAGACTGCGCTTTGCGTTTGAGACGGTGTGGAGATCAAGTCGGACATGACTGCAGTTTGAACCCAGCCCATCACTGAGAACTCCATTTCCAAACCAGGTCTAGGGTGCTGCCTGTGCTTTCCTTGCTACGCTAGCCCCGCGGGCGAACTTTCGTGTCATAATCACTTGTGGATAGCTCAGGTGCACGTCACGCCAGATCTCCATGTCTTTCACCCATTTTCACTATGAATTGTCACCAGCTATAGAGCTATTTGGAGTACGGAAACACGCTGCTGCATCATGCTGTAGAGTCGAGTAACGAAGACGGTCACATCAGGAACTCCCTAACCATCCTCTTTGAGTCCTCTTTCGGATGGACGCACACTGGGTCCACTTCGAAGGACACGATGTACAAGCCCGAGGGAGAGTGGACTCTCGCCTCGCCAATCGACGCCGCTTGAAAGTGTCGGACGTCCCCACGGCGGAGTCGGGCGGACTCGCTGCATGCCAGGCGGCAAGACGCTCGCGGACGAGGCCATCCATGTCGCTGCAGGAGCGTTGTTTGCGAAGTAAGAGCTATTTACCTGACAAAGACAGTACAGGGGACGGGTCGAAACACCCCTTTTTCACCAACTACCATGGTGCATACGAGGTCAGCTGCAAAGAAAATCGAGTCAGGGAAAGTCTACAACGACGACGGAATGATACTCCCGTCGAACATCTCGCGGGAAATCGCGCCCCATCACCGGCAAAGAAACGTCGACCAGCCTGCGCGGCGGAGGGGAAAGCCAGGTGAAATGTGCCAACTGAACCTCGACGTGTTGTTCTTTGTACGCGATTTTTTTTCTGGCGTTTCGACCACTTGCTAATGAACGCAATGGTGATAGCTTGCTGCATCCATCCATCCTATAGACCTCCTCAACCTACCCACGACAGCTCCTGATGGACAAATCCTCGGCGTTCGTTTGGAAGACCGCTCGCCGCCAAGCCAGTGGCCTTCCTGACTGCCCGGTCGACCTGACCAAACCGGAATACGCGTTCTACTCTCATTGCCACGTACGTACGTACCTTGCTGATGGCCCTAGTTGCTGTGAGATGTGCATAGGGCTGTGGAAAGTATGTGTCAGCTGTCCTCTGGCGAATATGTCGCAGGTATTGTCAGGACTGCAGACCCGGACGGTAGGATTCCATGGACGTTTCAGTATGGGCTTCGGGATCACGAACAAACCAGGTTTTGCTCTCTGTCTTCGTGCCATGACGCCATTCACAGTAACAATATCCTGGCCACGGAACATCTGACAATAAAGGGCGGTATATTGCCTGATTATTTGAAACATCACGCTGCTGGACCACGTTGCAGAATCAACAATATGGGTTGACATGGAGCAGATGGAATCACTCATGCGCGATTATAATCATTCTTCCAACAAGACACAATTTTTAAAGGACAAGAATGAACAATATGTCGCTATATGCATGGTTCGCTTCATTTTTTAAAGGTCGTTATATCGTCTGTCCCTCTGATTGGCTCGTAACAGCACGCCTGCCAATGTGAAAAATGGCAGAGGGATAAAGCATTTGAACGCAGAGCCAATCTCAATGCGCGTCGGCGAGAACGAGAATACAGGTTAGTTCTTTTTCTTGGCAGTGATGATTTTTAAATCTACCTGGCATAGCATCTTCGAGCATCTCGAGCAGCTCGGATATGAGCGCGAGGTTGCATATTGCCGCGATCGAATCCTGCATTTCTGCAAGGCGCTCTTTAGGAAATCCAAACCACTCTCAGACAATGGTTAGCTTTCGCAGAATGACATCACATCAACTCGGAGTTGACCTCGATATGATAGAATGGAAACGGATTTTTGGCCTGAGTGACTCGAGACCATGGACTGTTTCTGGTCCCAACGACTAGACGAGGCCGTTTACCCACGCCGTCGACGTTCATTGGCATACCAATACGCCAACTACGTGATGCGTCCATCGCCGAACACACCAGTATTCGACCTTCTTCCATATGTGGCTGATGTTTCCTGTTTCCCCCCTTTTAGAAACACCATCAGAGATCC
Organism: Xerocomellus dryophilus; assembly: GCA_038089495.1. Classification (NCBI taxonomy): domain Eukaryota; kingdom Fungi; phylum Basidiomycota; class Agaricomycetes; order Boletales; family Boletaceae; genus Xerocomellus; species Xerocomellus dryophilus. Next base: position 7,131 of record JBBPKY010000571.1, read on the forward strand.
GGATAAACCCCGGATGAATGAAGCATCATTCGAATCTGCTCTTGCACGATTACTCGAACTGGTTGGCGAGTGGAGGAAGAAACTTGATGCAGAGGTTGCTGAGCTGGTCAATATTCCTTCTCAGTTGTCTTCAAAAAGCACTTCCGATGGTCGGGTCGCGTCACCAACGAGTACAACAGGGTCGGAATCATCCCCAGCAGCCACGGACAAGCTGCGCCTGGCCTGATGGTAACAGGGGCCCCTTCACTCATCCCGAGGTATTCTTAAGTTCCATGTGTGATCGCACATATCCGATTGTTGGTGATCTCGACTTGGAACGCACTGGGTCTATTTTGGACCGATACGGCATCAAACACATAGCGGGGGCTCCATACGTGATCCATGCTTGTGAGATGGATCCAAATGTGGCCACGGCGGATGATTGGATCGCCGGAATGCTCGACTGAAGTGTTTGTCTTGCAATGATTCCCATGTCAGGCGGTGGAGAGCTGCTGTGCGTCTTCTGTTTTGCTGCGCAGTATCCGCGAGGCTAAGCATTGATGTTGAATGGGGAAGATAGGTGTGGCACGCTCATTACCTTCATCCAGCAGCGCAACCTGAGTCATAGGCTGTCAGTGACGAGCACGTGGCCACCATCCAGGCCGCCGAGGTGTGGGACGAGTGGGAATTGGTTCTAGACATGACCATGTCGCGATGCCTGATATGCCTGCCTTGTGTAGGGGATGCCACGCATCATCACGCTATCATACTTCACCTCGAGGATGTGTGCCAGTGAGTTATTGCATTGTTGCTCGCGTATGTAGAGGCAGGCACTCATCATGACAATACAAATGCAGTCACAACATTAAAGCAGCGGACCTCCGACAAGGTGTCCACTACGCGCCTTTGGGCACGAGGCACGAGATTTCGGTGGAGATGGTTGAAGATGGGGAAAGTGACGTTCAGGGAGCGCTGCTACTACTGGTCCTGAGGTCTCGACTTTTTGGTTGTATGATAAACGATCACATTTTCATCATTCAGAGAGTTTTCCATAGTACATAATTAGCTGAAGCAAATAATTATCTCCTCGTTTTGGTGTTCTTTCTTGCCTGTTTTTTTACCTTGATCACTTGTTCTTTCGCTACTTGGTTTGATCAATGAAGGACCGCGTATCACACCGTGCTTATGTCTCGCGTTACAACCGGATTTGGCGATAATGACTCGGGGTCACGTGCAAATATTAGCAAGGGGCTCATGATCACTGCTCAATCGCTTGTCCGAACCACTCAGCGATGGCCTTCCCACCACGCTACGAACCTGTCCCCACCGTCGACAAAGACGACGAGGGAGAGTTGTCTACCCACCGCAGAAAATCTCTCGGAAAGAAGAGGCTTTTTCTCTACTTGATCTCTTTAGCTGCACTTATGTTCGCCGCATGCTCTGCAGCGCGGCTCGCACGCTCCAGGGGTTTCTGGATGACGTGCCATGGTCCACGAAGGAACCAGAGTAACTTGGCGAGACTTCCATCTCACTACACGTTGCCATCTGGGGATAAGATTCCCTCCGTTGCTCTCGGTAGGAGATGGATTTGTGTCATGTTCGGCCGCCTGAGGGGTTAACCTCAGTCGTATAGGTGTGTGGCAGGCCGGGACGGGCGAGGTTGGCAACGCCGTCAATGTAAGCCGTTTGCACATTTTCCTCGAGCGATGCTAAGGTGCACAGACGGCACTGGACGCTGGTTACCGACACATTGACGGAGCGTGGATTTATGGGGTACGTACCCCCTTTTTATACGAAGCTAGAGGACAGTCATGAGAGATTGCTCAGAACGAAGCTGAAGTCGGGCAAGCTCTGAAAGAGAGCGATGTACCACGCGAGCATATCTGGCTAACGTCCAAAGCGAGTCACTCTTCAGCCAACATCCGGTGTATTGATCTTCGCCTGTTAGCTCTGGAACAACTTCCATGCTCCCGAGGACATCGAGCCTATCCTTGACGATTCGCTCTCTAAACTCGGCACTGATTATCTTGACCTGTACCTCATTCATTGGTATTTCACAGTGTGTGTTGTCCGCCATGTACTTCTCTTGACACTAGAGCTGTCAGGCCTGTCGCATTCAAGAAAGATGGAAACAATATCTTGGACGAGAACCTCACCTCGGATCCCTATCCGACTTGGCAGAAACTCGAGGAATTAGTCGACAAAGGCAAGATCAGAAACATCGGCATTAGCAAGTGAGCATCGCACTCGTTGCCTTTCGACTGCTCGCTCAACATGTGCACGTCCAGTTTCAACATTCGAAGGTTTGTCGGCGTGGTTCTTTGTTTGACAATGCCACCTTCATATCTTCATTTGTTTCACAGGATTCAGAATTTGACATCTAACCCCTTGAAATATCAGCCGGCTGTCAACCAAGTCGAGCTTAATTTCTGGAACCCTCAAACTGAGTTCCTCAAGGTTGCAGCATATATGCACCGTTTCCGGACCGTTACCTGATGATATTACTCAGTGGTCGAAAGAGAATGGCCTTCTGCTGGAAGCTTACTCGCCACTCGGTAGCAGTAAACAAGTCCGAGAAAGTCTTGCCGTTCCTGAGGTCCGCGAGACCGCTCAATCCTATGTCTCACGAATCCTCACTGCATCTTCCCAGGTAAAAGACATTGCTTGCAAGCTTGGTATTACCCCTGCGCAAGTGATCATATCGTGGCATGTCCAGCGTGGTGTAAGCACTATTACGCGACGTTTCGGACGAGCCTGACTGCTGGTTTACAGACGGTTGTTCTCCCCAAGAGTGTGACACCGTCTCGCGTCGTCGAGAACTTCCACAGTAAATCCACTCATCACGAGTGCGAATTCAAGACTGATCGCCTCTTCTAGTCTTTGAAATTCCTCAAGAGGATTTTGAAAGGCTCGAAAAGGCTGCTGCTTCGCACCCGCCGAAGCGTGTTGTGAACCCCAGCAAGGGGTGGAAACTTCCCTTTGACGTGTTTGATGGGGAGTAAGCGAATCTATCGAATATCGTTTTCGTAGGACTTTGTTTCAGTTGTATCGTTAGCCGACCGTTTGTGTTTCCTTGAACACGTGATGAGATGTGTTTATTTGGCATAGGCTTTCGATCCAAACAACCGCCCGCGCAGTTATCCAAAACAGGAAGACAACCACCGTTCGTACTGTGCTGAAATGTCTTTTCAACAACCACTTCCCGATTCTCCATGCCTTCGCTTTCCAGAAAATCTCGGGCTTCATGCAAACGTGACTATCGAGGGTGCAGCAAACATGCTTGCGCGCGCTGCACAACTATCCCTCACCATTCCATATTCATGGACGTTTATCGACAAGCCCGTCGGTACGCCAGTACGTGACAGGACCCGAACAACACACTGACGTGTCAATTTTAACCGCAGAAGGCCAAGTCGTCGTTATCTTCCTCCCCAACCCCGCACAATTCCCAAACGACGGTATCCGGTATCAAGACCAAGAAACGCGCTACGCGCTCCCAGCACCCGGCAACCGGGTATGTACCCTACACCTCCTCCAAGCCATATCAGCTGATGACCGGCGACTTGTTTGTTCAGGAAATAGAAGTCATGGAGATAAAATGTGGGTTCGTCCCAAACACGCAGGAGATGAGCGCTTGGCGTGTCAGACGTCGGTACCGTCTCGTCAAGGGTGGTCATCCACAGATCACCCTCGTGCATTACACACGTGGGCCAGTGACCCGTGAGTCTAGGCACATTACTGCTCTTATATCAATCTCGTGTTTCAGATACCCTTCACATTCTCCCTCCTTATTGCCCGTACTGGGTTTAATATTCCACGATGTCTGAACGACATCTTTTTTTCTTCGCCTTTTCTTCGCTAATCTCCTTCGTCTCGCACGAGTCTCCTTGTGTGTGGTCGTCGGCACTCTGGAACCATGGATTATGAACGTAGCGACCGTAGCATACATTTCGAGCCACGTTCCCGAGGTCTTTTATCGTTTTCCACTTCCGATACTGATACGCTTGCAGAGACCGTTCCTTCGCTGTTGAATTCGCCCGTACGGCAATATCCGCTCCGCCAGATCACCGAGCCTCCCGTGTACGTCATGGGCGACAAAGCTGGACAAAAAGCCTTTCCACCATCCGCTGGCCCACCTCCGCCCCAAGGCCCGATAGGCATGAACCCTCAACCAATGGGGGTGGGTCAGCTAGGGATGGGTCAATCAGGGATGGGTCAGCCAGGGATGGGCCAGCCAGGGATGGGCATGGCGCCACAGGGCATGAACCCCCAGGCCATGGGTATGAGCCCGCAAGGGATAGGTATGACGCCACAAGCCATGCTAGCACAGCAGAACAGCAACATGGAGTCGCTGGAAAGACGGCGCGAACGAGAGCGCGTGCGGGAACAAAGTGGCGCGGTGCGTTTGCACTCTCGTTTGACCGTGCTCGAATAGCTGACGAGGTATCGTGGACTTTTTCGTAGCAGCGGCCCGGTCCACCTCGGTTGGATGACGACGACTCTGCAGGTGGGGACGCGTCATTGTTTTGGACGTGATACATCCTCATAGCGATGTCTTGATGCCCTAGACGAGTTCGAGATGATTTCGACACGGACACTCGCGATCACGCGGTACAAACGCAACCACGAACTTATGGAACAGGTCTTCAAAAAGGCCGCCTTTGGTGACTATCCCACTCACGAGACTCATGTACGCTACTCACGGCATCGCCAGGTGCTCTCGTGACCCCACCACCCCCCGTACCCGCATATTCGATCTTTGACAGGGTCGAACTCGAATCCAAGGTGGTAAGTGGGTTCGGGCAACGTCGTGCTGTCTCGTGCCTGATCTTTTGGTAGGCGAAGTTGCAGCAGGAAGTCGAGCTGCTACAAGCGCAAGCGGCGGAACGCACGGCGCGACGGTCTGCGGCGGAAGACGTGATCGTTGCCAGTGGCCATACGCCGATGGAGGTGTCGTCTTAGTTGCTGTGTGCTCGAGGCATCGAGGTGAATGTACGATGTTTTCGTTCTGTTCATCGGGTCTCGTAGAATGAACACGCTATTGTTCATGGACCACTTTCCGGTATACGGAGATTTAAGCAGGGGAAGTTGGATTTGGATCGCATCGGTTTTGAAAGATCTGTTCTATCGGTCTTTCGAACTCATCCCTTGCGCCTTTGCCTAGCTTCGAAGCTGAATTTTTATCCCCAAAGTAACCCAGGTCAACGAAAGGGTTTCTGCATCAAAGGTGATGAATTCGACGAGACGAGGCTGATCTAATCTACATGCTCGGACCTTCGGAAGATGCTACAAAAAAGAGGTGTAATCTAGGCATGTCATGCGACGGGACTGACAGGGCAGCTTAGACGGAAATTTAGCTGTGTTCGGCGGCAGCGTCAGTGGCTCAGCCTATCTATGTGGGCTCATTCTGTGCATTCGACGCGGTGACCTCATACGCTCTTTCTTGTACTTCAAGGCTGTGTTTCTTGAGCGCTTTATCGTCGTCAATCCGGTCTGTGCTTTAAAGAAAGCAGTTCGCTCTGGAGATAGTCGCGGTCGGAGAGTGGTGGGATCATGTCGGACATTGCAAAAGCTGTTGCTTTGAGATCTCCAGCCCACGACGGCATCTCCGAGTCCGGGAAGTATCGGCTCGCTCATTGTGGTGCTCGCAATCAATCTGTCCCTTCGGGATGTAATTGCATACCTTTATACGCTTTTAGATAGCAAGCCGGTCCGATGGATTCGGTGCGCATCTGAATTGGTCAATATTCGGATGTCCAGGGACTCCAGGCAGAGTTCGAGCTCATTGCATCCCAATCAGTACGCCATTACTAACTCCAGTACTTATGATAGGTAGTCAAGTTGCACATAACTCTTGTCATATCCATTGTGGCTTGCGTAGCAGTTCCTCACGCATTCCCTGGAGAAATGGACTGGTATATTAGTCCTTCCACATCCTTCGAGGTAAAGTGAACAACTGCTTGTACTTAATACATCTCCTTCGAGTTTGTTCGAGCTACAACCTCACCACCGACCATTGCAAGTCGTAACCATCCAATCCAGCTCTTTTCCGATAATGGAGTCTTGTATCTACCCTCACCTCTCCCTTTGCGAAGACTTCATCCCAAATGGCGTTCCAAGATTCAGGACAGTGCTGAAGCATGTCTAATTCCATGCCTGCAAATTTATGGAAGACTGTTTTCTGCAAGTTTCCAACATGTCCACCGCATATCATGGAGCCAGGCTGAGGAGACAATAGGCCTGCTAACGCCTTCGCCAAGTGGAGTTGATTTTCCTCTGAAAACAGGTGGAAGAAGTTAGATGCGTAGATCACTGCACAACGGCCAGCAAGTGGATTGAGCGAAGTCAACGTGGATAAGTCTGGTCGTTCTGTCGAAGGAGGCTTGTCGAAAGGAGGGACAATTTCCAACATGCCAGGATCAAATACATCCCCCGGTACAAAGTTGATCGGGTAGGTGGCGGGCGTCGTATTAAAGAGGGCGTGACCCATGTCAAAGAACTCTTGAAAGATGTTAACTTGGTTGAAATCGTCGCGAAATCATGATGTCACTTACCTTTCTTCAAATCAGAGGTCACAACGTTCTTGAGTGGAAACCCGTCTGCCACGGCTTTCCTCGCCTCCACTCCGACTAGTGCATGAAATACCGTCAACATTTAGAGGAAGAAAAGAGTTCGCGGAGTGTGATTCACTCACAGCAGCAGCCGATGTCCAGCAGGATCCCATCCGGACGCTCTCGGCCAAGCTTGATAATACTTTCGTACTCTGGCAGTGTTGTAATCCGAAGGCTGGATGAAAGTCAGTATTTTGAACGTGCCGGCGTGAAATGAAAAACGTACTGGAGGAATGAGAGCATCTTAATGCACACGTAGGGGAATATCTATCAAGTCATGTTCACTTTCTCGGAAGCACTCAAAACGACATCATACTGACCTTATATGCCCTTTCTTGCACTTCTAGGATGTGGGCCCTAAGGTCGTCTTCACCATCGATTCCAGTCTCAGCTTTGAAGAAGGTCAATTGTTCGGGGGAGAGCCCATATGCTCCGGTAAGCAGTTCTGTGTCAGGCTTTACCACCGCTGTGATCTTTGGATCTCCAGCTCCAGCGCATCCTGTGAGCGTTTGTGTTTCCATTATTGAGTGCTTGAGCACACGTTCAGTTAAAGAGCAGCCAGCTTTATACCTCATCAGGAAACGAACAGCCCATCGTGCGATACTACTGTTGCTACTTTGCAATTACTAGTGGCGTTCATTACCGTCAGTTGAGTTTCAATCAGCGGGATCCCCAAGGAGGTACTTAGTGGTGTTTCAGAGAATAATGAATGTTTCGAATGCCTCGTAATGGTTAGCCTTGTGTTGCCCCTCAACATCAAGCCGTAACGCATAGCCAACTTTGGGGATATCACGCAGGGTGGTCTCGAGGAAACACGCTTGACAGTCATCCAATGTCGTGATCTACTCTTGCTCGGCACCTAGTCCTAAATCTAATTAAATATGTATCTGGTTCTGACGGAAACTCAAATAAGGCCATCGCACCTTATTGTGGAATAGGTCGCGTCCAAATATGCCTCATGCCATAGGTGTACGTTGAAGTTCGCATCTGAACAACGTGCCACGTAATTTCGTTCTGACATGCGTTGGGAATCGCCGCTCCATCACCGCCAGTTGCTGTCAAGTAATTCAGAAAAGCGTCTCGGACGGAAATTGAACGATGCTAAAAAACATTGGATGATTCTAGCTCGTGGAGTGGCGGCGCGACGAGGGCGTTGCGCAGTTCGCGTAAGGTCTTCATGTAGATGAAATTATCCACCAAGGGACTGATTGACAAGTTGAGATATGATGCTGCACTCACCAGGGTTGCCAAAGGCACTGAGACTAATTGCGGCTCCAGGATGCACGATGGATTTTGAATGAGATGACACTCCGAGTACCATTCAGCTGCAGAATCTGGTGACCTCGCTTGGTGTCACGCGGGTCACCAGCGGCCCGGGCGGTACCCTCGAGTATACTCCATGTATCGAGACAGGTCTAGGAACATGGGATCTGTCGAGTCATATTTCATTGTAATTGTAGATTATCAGCTTTGTGTCGTCTCGAGTCAAGTCTACTGTAAGGGTAATCAGGTTGATTATCGATTAGTAACTCAATTCGACAAAATGACCATCGATGAAAGCGACTGTCATGGGGACTCATCTTCAAGTACAGTTCTCTCCTGACTATGAATACCTACAAAGAGTGGAAGTTGGTTGCCGCGTTGTTCGACCGCACCCCCTTCTACTGCGGAATATGCCCCATCCCAGATCATCAGTGTCTTCTATACTACATCCACGATGACCTACTTCGGTGAGCCACTTCCGGTGCCCTATCAAGCCGAGTGTCGTGTCTGACCAGTGTAGTCGTGTCGATTTTTCCAACGCTGGAGCTGACCACCTCGATGAATTGTACCGTACTTGCAAACCAGCAGAGTTCGGCCGTGACGGGGAGAACGTTCTAGACGAGTCGTATCAGAAAGCGGGAAAGATGGATCCCATCTCGTTCTCGACACTCTTTGATCCACGTAGCCTCGGAATTCACGAGCAGGTATCAAAGGCGTTGCTCACTAAGAGTCATACGGCGATGAATATGGAATTGTACAAGTTGAACGTCTATGGTGATACTGACGACTTCATCGTTTCCGGCCCGAACTCATTGTTCCGTAGGAAAGGGAGATTTCATCAAGGCCCACAAGGCCATGCCACGGGGTCAGGACATGTTTGGGTCCTTGGTCGTCGTCCTTCCCACTCTGCACGAGGGCGGTCAATTCGTACTCCGTCAAGAAGAAGAAGAGTGGTCCAGGACCAAAGAAAAAGAGTGGACCCTCGATTTTGCCGACAAGTTTGCAAGTGCCACAGAGCCCTCTGTTTACTTCATCGCCTTCTTTGGTGACACCGAGCATGAGGTCTTGCCCGTCACCTCCGGATATCGCGTGACGCTCACTTACAGCCTCTACCATAAACCTATCCACCCCAGCGCGTCGTTGATTCCCACTCCGTTCCACATCAAACTCAAGCAAGCGCTCGTCGATCTAGTGGACGACAAGTCGACACTCCCCAACGGCGGCTATCTGGGGTTCGGTCTCGTCCACGAGTACGTCCACACTGGCCGCAATCTGCTTGACCCGTTGTTGGACCAACTGAAAGGATCGGTCCGTGCCCTTGTGGACGTGTGCGACGAGCTTGGCCTCCGTTACTCCCTCCGGTTATTTTATCGCGGGATTACAGAGTCACGGGTGAACCTCGTCACCGTTGGCGAACTTACCGTGTACGAGAGGGTGGATGACGAGCCCTCGTCCAGCGACTACCTTCGACAGGCCCTCGACGGGTTGACCATCGAGCAAGTCGAAGGAATTGTCCTTGTCGGAGAGCGACACGAGTTTGGGCCGAGGTTTACGGAGGATGGCGATCGTGATCATGACGACGACGACGAATACTCGTGGTTGAAACTGTTTTACAGGATCCCGATCACGGAGGTGTTGGAGATCACGCCGATGAAGTCGTCGGTGAACGTCAAGACCCCGTTCATGGCGTACAGAAACGAGGCGGAGTTGTTGGACTACTTTTACGGGACTGCATGCATGTTGGTCGCCGTAGAAGCGACAGAGGCACGCGATTTCGTTGAGTTGTGAAGATGAACGTAACACTTTCGAAGATTTGGTTGTAAGCTTACTAGTTATGAAGTGTGTTGTTATCTTGACAATTCCATGAAGTCGTGCTGGTGCGGCTTTCAAGTCCGGGTTCGCGCCTGGACTTCTGTTCCCAGTCACTTACCACAATGCGACCCCAAGCAATCACACTACAGAATAGCAGTCAGCTAGGGCGGCGATAGCCTGCATTTCCGTTGTGGTGCGTCCTGGCCGGGCAGCAGCCCTCATTCCCTTCGTCTCTCTCCCCAGCTAGTACATCGACTCAGTGATAAGACGAGCCGGGTCGGGCGAGAGATCGACACCATAAATTACGAATGGTTCATCCTTGTGCGCGGAGACCTTTGGAGTGTCAAACGATTTATGCAAGTTTCATCCCTTGTCCTGCGAGGGGAGTGAGCAAGCGTAATGAGCATGTGCAAATTGTTCCGTATCAGCAACGTGTGCAAATTCGAACGCGGTGCTACAGGTTGTTCGTCGACTCCCTCCATTGCCCTGTTATCATTGTCACTCACCTATGGGCACGTCGCAGACAAGCACTGGTGCATACTAATGAGATGGAACTGTGCTGATACGGTAACCATTGGAAAAGAACCCCATGGGCCATGACGGACCGATAACAATCAAGACTGGCCATAGTACCATTTGGGGGGTGACCATTTGCGGCAAATGGTGAGTATCTGGTGAGCGGTGATGAAGAGGGGGTTCGAGTGTGGCGAGTGGAAGACAGCAGACAAGTAGCAACGATGGCGGCGGACCTTGTCCGGTGTCTTGCTGTGTCCAGGGATGGCAGATGGATCGCCGTGGGGACATCGTGGAGCGGGATCATCCTGCTAAACGCAAAGACATTCGAAACAGTCTTGACGCACTGGGAGACGGCCGACTATGTGATCACCGGAGTTGATTTCTCGCCCGACTCGACTCAGTTCGTTGTTGCATCATCCGACGGTATACCACTGAAACCGAATTTTCTTTGTCAAGTAATGAATTCGAGTTATCAATATAGGAATAGACATAACGTGATCAAAGTTGCCATCACACCTGATAACCTCCCTGTTGTGGTTTATATCGCTATCCTGGTTTGCGAATTCCACGAGTGTGCCAGGCATTGAGAATAGTTACCCCAACTTCGGACTGATTTGCAAAGGATACACACTCACTATTGATGTAGACTCTTGACAAGAATTTAGGCCATATTTCTAATTGCCCTGATTTTGTCTGCTGTTTGTGCATCAGTTCCATGTCTAATTCTGGTAGGCATTTTGGAGAAATATTCCACATGATGC
>JBBPKY010000572.1:0-18042 GCA_038089495.1 Xerocomellus dryophilus
ATCTCGGTGGTCATGCTGTAAACACTCTACATCTCCACCAATGAGATGTGTTCGTTTAACGCACGTAAGGTGCTGTAAGTCGCTAGACTCTACCGACCGCCTGTTTCATTTCAGTCGTTTTGCAGATGAATCAGAGTCCTCACTAACCCTCGCGTAGGTTCGCAAAAGCCTTCAGAAGCGTCACGTAATGGCTACTTGTCGCTGATGTACTAAGCACAAGTTAATCTGAGTCGTTATGCCCTACTAACACTCACATGATTCACTCTGAGCAGCCTGCACATTCAAGTGGTTGATCTAGTTTGGACCGTAAATTATGGTGGTCCAAATGGTCTTCAGTCTTCAGTGAACTGATACATTCCTTGGCATATGATATGAATCACAGCACCTGACCTCAAGACCGAATCCCACCGGGTGTGTATTCGCAACCAGCAGTCAAGTGCCAACTTCAGAATGGTGCCATAATTGTACATCCGTGACGCACACACTCGTTTCGCACTGATATCCCATTCATGAGATGACGCTGCTCCCAGTGGACTTGTCTGACATTGGTGACCCAAGCAAGCGCCACCCCCCCAAGTCCCCCACTGCAAGCGCCGATGTACGCGCGTCAAAAACGATGCTGACGCACCACCCATAGCAACTGCAGCCTGCACAACAGACACACAGCACCGTAAAAATGCAGCACGTCAGAGAATGCAGGGCGACCGAAGCGGTTGATCGAGTACGACACCAAACGAGGCTCAACGACTCGGAAGAAGACTCATCACAGCGCGGGAGATCCTGGCCGTAAACGGAAAATCGCAGACTACCGTAGCGGGAATAAACTTTTTTTTTCACACCCTTGGTCTTGTCTGCCCGAGATTCTACGAGGTCAATCTACGATCGGCAGTTTGGCCTCAAGGACTCCCGGGCTGTTCATCAGACTGCGAAGACCTCGGCGCTTATAATGGCAGTCGCGCTCCTAGTAGAGGAGGCGGCAGAACGGTATGTTGCATACATATATGATATTCCATGACTAACACAGTATGCTTGCATCATCCAAGTATTTCTTGTGATGGTCGAATACCGCCAGGGCTCAATATTCGTCGTTCCCGCGGCCACCACGCATGGGCGTTCTATTCGTTCGGTGGACCCGGCGCGACTCAGAGTTCCTTGCCGGATGGTCCATTGTCCGAGTCGCCTGTAGTTCTTCGAGAAGCCTGAGAAACGTTCTGGGCGAACCATTTACAATGGTTCAAACTTACTGTCCTCCTGGGAGTCCTGGCTAAGCACCTCCTGTTTCCCTCGGTTTTCATTCCCCCTCTACCTACCCTGAAGAGTGTCCACAACTGTCTTTCTTCCGTCCTGAATTCACAGAACGCACGTATATATCCGATGACGTGTACCGTCAACCGTTGCCTTGCTCCACTCGATTACGTGCTCACTGGTTCCACCTCGAGTTCGACACCGAAGGCACAGGTCTCGGGTACGCCATCGGGGGAGCACTTGGGATACACGGTTGGAACGATGCAGAACAAGTGTTGGGCTTTTGTTCGTGGTATGGCGTCGATCCAGATTGGATTGATCACCATCCCCGTTCAAGGTGGGGGAGAATGCACAACTGTACCACGATGAATGACGGATCAGCTGTTCGGTGATCCACCCAAGCCATTCTTTACCGGCATCGTACCATATGCTACCGGGCCCGCGGAGAAGTTTGCCTTGCAATTTATTGGTTCTCCAGAGGGCTCTCGACGTCCAAGAAGCTTAACGTAAGGACACGGTTACATTTGTTCAGGTCCTTCGGCGATATCACTGTGCTAAACCGGGAATCGAGACGCTCTGTGAGAGTGCGCAGAGTATCATAGGCAATCGCATCGCCTTGTTGGTCGTCACAATTGAGTAGACTGCCCAAAATGGGATCAGGCAAAAAGTGACCGTCTCCGTCAAGCCTGGTGTCATGAAGAGGTGCGAACTCTTAACATTTCCCTTTCCCGCTCCTGATGTCACGCAACAATTACCTCCAGATTCCAGACAAAACGCAACCTATCATCATGCATCATGGCTGGTCTCGGTACTGGCGCTGCACCGTCCCATGCTTTCCTCCAACGCCGAGCATGGTGCTCTCACCAATGCTTCAAAGTTTACCCAACATGTTACTCTTTCGGTTCTCGTCACCAACACCAAGAATTCCTTTATGGCGAGGAGGTAGTGGCCTATATCATTACCAAGGCCGGTCTGGCATTTTCCCGTGATGACCCCAAAGAAGGTCTACATCCAACGCAAGATGTTGGGGGGCGTTAGATCATCGGCTGACATGCTGAGCAATGGCGAAGGTGTGTTCTGTCCGCGTCCCGCTTGGGCCCAGAGGTCTACGAGGTCTTGGTGGGTGCATTGGCCAAGAACGAAACGTAACAGGAGAATTGGCTGGCGAGTTTCTCGAGTCCTCGAAAGAGGAGGAACATTATGTACGAGGTAACCTCACTGGTGTTTGCTCGTAATGATTTACTGTCATCTTTTCGATAGGTTTATTGAACCATACAATTGACACTTGAAACCTTGATTTGAAAGACACTTTCTGGTGCATCCGCGGGGAATGGGACATACATTCGGCTTCGTCGACCCAATTCCCTCATGTCTACCTTCGCACGACGCACATGGTACAACCGAAAAATATCTTGGACCCTCGTTTGTCCGTCACGAGAGCCGGCTCGGACTAATTGGAAGTGCTTCTATGCGAACATGCAAGTGGTCCACCGTACCTGATTACAGTGTAGCTGATGAGTTCTCCAAGATTCGTCGATAGAACCGCCATGTTTACGCGGTTTCGGGTGGGGGTATTGGTCACGAGGCGACCCGTGGCTGAGACGCACTTCTTCAACGGGCAAGGCACGTGCAAGGCTCGGATTACGAAGGCAAAGGAGTGATGGCGGCACCGGACGACGGCGGGGTGTTCGGTGACGAGGAACACGAGCTGGATCAAGCTATCGCTGATGAAGGAGAAGAGTTGGGTGAGGACATTTCGGCGCGGGAGGGACATGGGGCACTTTAATGCTACAGATATCAACACGCCCGCTATTTTCTGAACGCTGTTAGTACATGATAAATCCTCTATCTACTCTACTATTCATTGGTATGGCACTGGCGTGCGCGATGGTACTTGCCGGGCAATTTCATATCTGCAACTTTGGTGATCATGGTGAGGTTGAAACCCTGGAAGCTGTCGTCCGGCGGGGGGTTTCAACGTTCAAGCATCACTGGAATGGACTCCGACACAATGGCAATCGTGGTAACGCTTCAGCCCGGGTGACATAGTACAATGGACTCAACAACAACATCCGAAATAGCTAAATACAACAACAGGTCCGTCCGAGTCTACAATGAATGACAACATGGGCCCGTGGTCGATGATCTGCCTCGGGGGGTATAGTATACAACTGCAACGTGTTCTCGGTCTGCTTGGTCCTACATCTGTCATTCTCTGAGAAGTTCCTTAGCTTCCTCGAAACGAGGCGTGATACAGCAGGGGAACGGGACAGGTGTACTGGGTCAGACGATCAGTGACACCGCGGCATAAGGGGGGAATACGAAAAAAAGACGAGCGTGATCGACTCACAGGGAAACCCCGCCGGTGAACTTGGGGAATATATCGATTTCATACCCCGCAAGACCAGTCGCTTTGCTGAACCTGAACATCGATAGTATGCTTGTGGCTGCAAGCCAAAGGGAGGTGTTGGCGAGGGACTGCCCAGCACAGACCCTGCGTCCGTAACCAAAGAAAAGGCCAGATATATCGTCCGGAAGGAGGTTGCCATCTGCATCCAGGTGTCTTTCTGGTTTAAATGCTGTCGGTTCTGGGAATCTTTCTTCGTCCCGTGACATACCCCTAGAGGGAGACGAGTGAGGACCATCTCTAATGCCGAGATACGGGAAACGACATGCCACAAGTTTGGTATTATGACAGAACCTGCGGGTGGATCATTGGGGGAACACGTTACAGAGTGACACGTCGGAAACGTCACTTACCTTTGGGTATTAGGCACCGTTCGAAGATGTCATCTCTTGTAACCATACGTGGGATGGCTTGTCGGCGGTAAGCACCCAGAAAAGCTGATCCGTTTGTATGGCAACATACCCATTGGAACAAGCGAACCCCATCTCCAAGTTTCCCGAAGGAGAGCGTCGATGTATTGCAAGGATGCTCTGTCGCTGAAAGTTGGCAGTCTGCCCCTCCCCACTACCTTGTCTATCGCTGCTTGTGCACGGTCCTGGACCTCTGGATACAGAATTAGTGCCATTATGAGCGTAGTTAGAGTCGAGTGTGTCTGAAATGATATTACAGATGACACGACCTGAACATGCAAGCAGTTGAACTCACTGTATCAGTGCCGGCTTTGCAGATCAAGTGAGGGGAACAAGGTCAATAGACGAACGGAATGGCATGCGATTCACTTTGTTACCTAAGAAACCCGAGGTCGCGGAGTCCTTTATAGCCTGCTCATACGAGTCACGATCTTGAGCTGACGTAGTTTCAGCATTCAAAAGCTGCGCAACCATTGAATCGTTTTCAATATCCTTTGCCTGTCGTACGCGGTCGGCACTCGTGGAAGGAAGTAGATAGTCAGACCACATACCAAACACTCCTTGACAAATTGAAGAGGGGCGTCTCGGATCTTTGGAGACAATTCCTTGCATCGCTCTGCCAATCGCTGGAGCTCAGCACCTGGAAACCACGATGGGAGGTTGAGAACTAGATTTTGAGTCAGTCAGACAGCGGAGCCGCTCTTTTACTATGACCCACGCTGGGGGAAAAGCTCGAGCAAGACCGCTCTCTCAGGCGTCATAAGGATAACAATTTTTATCATCTCTTCGATCGGCGTTACAAAGGGATCGTCCTTTGGAATGACATCATAGCCATATAGGATGGACATGATGATAGATGCGGCATACCTAATCAAACGCGATTACAATTGCACAGTGCCGATGGGAGGATATGCTTACATTCTCATATGACTCCCAAAATTTTCTGGGGATTGTAGCAGGTTTGCCAGCAAAGCTCGCGCTTTCTCGGCCATCGTCTCGTGATACTTGTGAATAATCGAGCTGTTAAGGGTCTGATGCAGCATTTTCCGGTGAGATCTCAAAGTATCGCCGTAGGGAAGATGCCCCGTGTTAAACTCCATTCCAAAGCTAGGGAGACCACGTATGTCAGACTGGCTTAAAACGATAGATTAGGGTTCTTTACAGAGTGGAGGTTCGAATCACTGGGCGGTCGGAGTAAATGTTTGAACGTTGTTCGAGTAGCGCTTTCGCAACCCTCTCCGAGTTGATGATGATATAGGTTTGACCCAACAGATTGCATGAGACGATCTCCCCTAGTATTTCCGAGTGAGGGACAGTTCAACACCATCCTCGCGGCGTCACGTACCGTACGAATTCTTCCATTCTCGATAAGTCAGCCATGGCTCAATCTTGTTGATCTCGAGTGCGCTCCCGAGAAAGGGGAGTCCTTTAGGACCTGGTGGGAGAGGAAGTTGATGAGGGGTCAACTTTTTCCTAACTACAAGCCCGACGAAGTAGAGCGTCAGGAAGAGGACGATAACGACGAGAGCGTACAAGGCAGAGTTCAGATGACCCATCTTGGGATTGTATAACGAACCTGCCCGCGCGATCTACGAAGATTTTATAGACTCGTGTTTCTATTCCACCAAAAAAAGCCGTATAGCGTCATGAACTCGTTCTGTTAGACGGTTTCAGACAACACGACACTGAAAGTGAAACATGCGCTGTGATGTACGTACAGGCTCAAAAGGGGATCACGGTATAGGCATATAGCCCGTTTAACGCCCGCTATGACAGATGGTCGAACTTGGCTTGACAATCAATGTAGGGTGGGTGGCTCCTCATTTCACCACATTAGCAGCCACTGGGCACCGAGAAGGAGCCCAACAGCAACAGGCCAGAGGTTGCAATATGAGGTAACGCCAGCGACACTGACAGCTCTGGGAGCGGCGATAAGAAATTACTTTATATGCATCAAGTGAGGCGAGTGAAAGTGACATGAATGAGACATTCGGCCAAGGATGATCGAATGTCTCGTTCATCTCACTTTCATACCACATGCTGCCCCTCGTGTGCACATTGACTGAGGCTGTTATCATTGTCATGCGCTGGTTCCACGAGTCGGTCCCAGACAGTAAATGGAAGCCTTCATCGAGAAGCCGCAAGTTCAATGGCTCAACGTTCGGAGGGGGACGGAGTAGGTAAGGGAACGGTGAGACTAACCGAATCCACGATCATAGACATCGTTCACACACATTGAACAAGCGGAGGCAAGAGATCCGGAAGTATTTCTCAAAGGGGGTAGGCACGTGTTCACTAAATTCCCATCTACCACATTTTAGCCGAAGACGGGGCTAAGTTAATGTTCTCGCTTACAGTTCATCTGAATGCATACCAATCGTTTCCACAACACATACATGCAAAAGACGACTGCCCAGGAAGGCGACTGGCGCAATGTTTCAACCTGAACACAATTGATTACCGTTCGTCTAGGCTAAAAACCCGAACGTTACGTATGCATTCGCAACGTGTCGCAACGGCAAGGCCAAAGACGAATAAAAATTAGTTCCAAGCCTGAGTGTACACTTGGGAGGGGAAGTAAGAATGCATCCAATAACGATTAAATCATCGTCTCTTGGCTGCGGGCGAGTCGTCAAGGAAATCCGCCGCAACTTTCCTCTTCGCCCCAAACCCAAATGTAACCTTTGTCCTCTCTCCCGTCACAGGGGTACTACTCTGAGAGGGAGTATCCACCGCCGACGATATACGCGAGAAACCAGGCTTCGTAGGTAAAGGTGACCCAGAGCCATTCGTCTGTACAACGGACGAGAAGCCGGAAGGTACGGGGCTCGCGTTGATCGAGCCGTTCCCCTGGGGAGCAGGCAAGGTAATAAACCCTGTGGAGTCGAGGGCTTGGGGGGCAGTAACTTTGGCGGCCTCCTTCTTTTTGCTTTTCGTTTTCTCCGTCTTGCCCTTCGACAGTGGTTGGGGATCAAGGAACTCCGATGCTTGAGGTACGGCGCTGGACGCAGAGGTCTGACCAATACTATCATGGAAGAGACAAAAAGACGTACCCTCTGTTACCGACCGACAATACGAAGTGGGCTTGCCCAGTCTTTTCTTGTCGGATCTGGAACGCTTTGTTCATGCTCAAAGGAGTGTCACCACTAGCCATCGCCTCCTGCTTCTTCTCTTCTGCAATCTTCTTTAAACGCTTCTCCGTCTTCATCTTCCCAGAACCTTTGCCGTGGAACTTATGAGACAACGCTTTCCAGGCCTCCTTGGGCGTGAGGCTGCGACCGAATTCATCGTAGTAAACGATGTTGACGTCGGGCTTATAGTTCTTGAACAGGTCGAGACTCGCACGAGACTCCTGCTGTTCTCGAACACGGTTCTCGTACTCTCGCGTTGCTTGGTCCTTGTTGCCGCCGCGGGCCTGCAATCGATCGAGTTCGCGCTGAGACAGCATACGTCGGTAATCTGCGAGCCAGAGATCACGTTGTCGTTGGACTTTCTCGCGCTCATCCTGGTCGGCGTTCGGTTGCGCCAGTAGCCCTTGCTGACGGAGCAGAGCCAATGTATTGGCCATACCTGAGCCAAAGGTGGGCTCACCGGACGATCCGACTGCTACTTCGCCTTGACCGTTCTCTGCAGCAACCCGTTCCTCTGCCTCGGTGTCTTTGATAGCCTGCTCAATCGCCTCGAGCATCTCCACATCATCTTCCTCTTTCATCACCACCTCGCCGACTTCAATTTCATCCACGGCCTCATCTCTGGGCATCGACACGTCCCGGGATGGTGATCGTGTTTTGGGTGGAGGTGGTGCTATAGAGGGTTCGACTTGTTCCGTTTTAACTGCGGCGGGGTTATAGGAAATGGCGCGGACGAATTCTGATGTATCGTCGAATGTTAGGCCAGAATCGCCAGCCTCTTCTTCCACCTCTTCGAACTTGATGATGTCATCGGCGGTGGAGGGTTGTTCCCGAGCGCGATCTGCAGCGACTGGAAAGGACGTGAGATAAGGACGGTCACGTAAGATGAGCGTCACCCACTTTTACGTGCGATCTCTTCAGGGGAAAGTTTTTTCGCCTTGTGGATCTTGGCCCTTCTTTGACGAGTAAGAGCGGCTTGTAGCTCATCGTCATCCACAAAGTTGGCGTCTAACTCACGTGTCCTAGGAATGACAGGTTTCTCATCCACCTCCATCTGATCCTTGTCGTCGCCACCGAGAATCTCATTATCGGTGGTAACACGTCGGGAGGAGCGCTTCTTTTTGGTCTGTGTGATGGAGTACAGCAATTAATAATCGCACAAATGGGGAGATGGAAGGCTTACTTTCGGCTTCTTGAACCCGACATCCCCTTCACGAAGGTAGTCATGTGTCTCTAAATTTTCTGCAACACGTGTATTAGAATGAAGGGTATAGGAGACAATACGAGGCGCAACCCACTGGCATAATCTATTGACAACAGGGCACGATTTATGGACACAGTACCCTCATCCATTTCGGGTTGTTTGACTGCGGCGAGCTTGACGGAGCTGCCCAGCCGGAAACCCTGTGGCGTTCAGGTAAACAAAGTACCCAGAAGGATGCAAGAATGGACATACGGTTTCGCGCGGACCTTCCAAGACTTCGTCATACTTGGCCAAAACAGATCGTTTCATTCCATGCTTTCCCTCTTCGAACTCTTCATCATCATAACCGGTGTAGTCACGGCGTTTAATTTTGAGCTCCTGATTTTGCTTCGTGCGCTCCGCTTCGGCCATTTCCACGTTATGTAGCTCATCCTCTGGTGTGTCGGTGTGAGAAAGGGAAAGAACGAGCGACGTGAGATGTTACCTTCGTTGTCAAGGATGCGACTATCTTTCAACGTAAGTATACGGGCGTCGCCTTCTGCCAACTCGTCGAAGTCGTGGCTGACCTTCAAACCTTCCAGATCCTCTGAAATGGAGAATGAGGAACGGAACGGAACTAAATGAACGGGGGATACGCACTCTCGGTGTATTCATCCCCTTGAAACACCTTGTCCATATTCTCGAGCTCCAACTGCCGTTTACGTGCGAGCTCCCTGTCGCGCTTCTTTGCTCTCTTGATCCATTTGAGGGTGTCCTCTGAATCGCCGTCGGGATCACCGAGAGTTGCACCGGTCAGGGAGGCGTTGAGCTCTCGTCGATTCCTCACCCTGGGAGGGGTGTGTGCTTGAGCAAGATAGTGGGGTGACTGTTGACAGATACTCACTTGGCAATTCTGTCATATGTTTTCCTGGTGCAAAGAAGTAAAATCAGAAAGAACGTTCCGACGCATGAAACGAACCATGGAATTACTTTGCGTCGCGCTCCTTTGCCTCACGGTCGCGCTGCCTGGCATAATTATCCTCTGCCTGCTTGTCTGCATTGTCTGCGGGTCCTGGGTCCTCTGTGAGTGGCTTGAGACCGAGAGAAATGCGGATTTTGTTGGTTTCTTCGAGGGAGATGCTTTCCTCCATGGACACTGTCGTGGGCGGTCGTGAAGTGGAGGGATCAGCTTAGTCAGCTACGAGATCACACTGCTACTGCCACATGTTTCGGTAATCGGACCTTGTACTTGGTATACCTTCTAAGTTCTCCGAAATGCCAACATTTGAACCGGTGAGTCTGATGCTTCGAGCCTTCTGATGGATTTGTATACCATGTATCTGTGTCACTTTCGCTCCGATATTCCATCAGCCTTATTTATCTTTATTCACTATGTGAAGTGGCTGTACAATGGTGTACAGTTGTTTACTGTCACAGCGCGTACAGACATACTATGCTGTACAACAACCTCGGCAGACCAAGTTGTCATGTTGATTCGGCAGTCACAAATATGTCACGGATAGTCAGACAGGTAGAATCAATATCCACTTGGACCCCGGTAAGCAGTATAGGTGCGGGGAGGGTTTTGTCCGCAGCAAATGGTCAGGCACCGCACGACCACCCGTGAGAAAGGTCTAATATAAGCAGATAATATAAACTACGAAGGTTTGTATATTGGAAGTTCCAGCCCGTTCCGTCCAACCTGATACCGCACCTTCGTCGTGATGAGTGTCCGCACTGATTTTTTCTACCCTGTTGAAGTATACGAACAGCATCTGTCCGTACTCGCTCTTGAGTTTCTTATCAATTCTGCTCGAACAACCCGTGTATCGTTTAACTCAAGGAACAATTGATCAGCTATTACAGGTTACGCCTTAAGCCAGTGCGTTCACTTGACCACCATGACACGCCATGATTTGATGCACGAATTACATGCTGAAAGCCATATTTGCAAGCGGAGATGACGGTACAGGCTGCGCAGCAGACCACTGGATCGGTGTTCAGACTCCACCCTTGACATTGGCAGTTGCGCAGGGATCGCGTGGGAAAGGAAAGGGAAAGAGGAAGTCGACGGAGAATCCAGGGGGAGAGCCCCCTTCCAAAAAGGCAGTGGTGCACTACGATGAAGACACTATGTTGCCTAGTTGTAAGTATAGTCGGAGGCCAGACCAATACTGGAGTCGGGGACTGGCGCCGAGGCGCCGCTACGATTGCCGGTATAGCTCGGTTTGGATGCCCCATTTAGGTATAGTATTTCCTTATACGTACAGGTTTATGGCAAGATCTCCTTTTCTGCCACCTGTCGTCCAATCACAGCTCTCAAATGGCTGAGCAGAAGTCGTCAGACAGGAGCGTTACAGGCCTGCTTTGCGAATCAGTGGCTGTCCCGAAATAGTGGTTTTACTGGCATATGAGTCCTCTCCGATATGCCAACTTGAATATTTAAACTGGTGAGTCTGGTGCTTCGAGCCTTCCAACCCCCTTGTAATGGATTTTTGGCTCCCGGTGCTTTCTGTACTCTTTCTCGCAACCCATAGCATCATCTCCCTCTGGAAAAGCAGGCGCAGAAACCCTGCAAGAGGTCATCCGTTGCCGCCGGGTCCAACCCCTGTTCCCATCGTCGGTAACGTCCTGGGGATAAACCCGGCTGAGCCCTGGGCATCCTACACACGTTGGGGGAAGATATACGGTAGGTCTCTCCTCACATCCTCGTCCGCTCTTCCAATCTCGCACCTCTCCAGGTGACCTCGTCTACACTCGGCTTCTGAACCAAGAGGTCATCGTCATCAATTCCGAAGAGGTCGCCAAGGACCTCCTCGAACGGCGCTCCTACAACTATTCAGACCGGCCCGCCGTCATTCGTATGACCAATGACTTGTGAGCTTATTCCCGCAACAGCGTGCCCTCCCCTGACACCTCGCTCGACACCAGATTTGGATGGTCGTTCAATTCAGTCATGGTACCATATAGCGACCGGTGGCGTCTGCACCGGAGACTTTTCCATCAGGCCTTCCGACCTGAAGCTGCCCTGGATCATCGCCCAGTCCAGCTTCAGAAAGCACGCGAACTCATCCTCAACTTGCTCGAGACCCCGGAAAACTACATTGCGCATGTTCAGACGTGCGTTTGTTTCCGATGGTACTTTCCCATTTCGATTTTGAAAAATTCTTTTCTTTTTCATAGACACTCGACTTCGATCATCATGGCAGTGGTGTACGGTTACGAGACTGCACGCCGGGACGATCCGATCGTCAACGTGGTTGATAGGGCCGTCAACCTCGCAGTGGCTTTCATACGTCCAGAGGTTGCCGCCTTTCTTGGCTTCCTCCCATTCCGTAAGTCTTCTTCGATCTTTGATGCTTCGCATCGCTCTTAGTTTCGCCTCCACAGTGCGGTACATCCCGACTTGGTTCCCGGGTGCATCGTTTAAACGAACCGCGCTTCTATCCCAGAAATACGCCGACGACATGATCGAGACGCCTTTCCACTTTGTGCAACAGAGTCTGGTGAGACAGAACGGTCTTGCAAGTTTATAACTAACGTCACGGCATGATCAGGCCGCAGGCACTGCGGTTCCCTCTATGGTCTCAAATTCACTCAATCGTATCAAAGGCCAGGATGTCGCCGAAGAATACGTACGTGCTATTAAGGAGTCCTCGGTGACAGCATTCGCTGGTCGGTAATCTGGAGACATTCTTATCTTTTTTGAAACTGACGTGTTCATTTCCGCTCTTCAGCTGCGTCGGAGACAGTGAGTGCTGCTCGGTTGATCCATCCTACCGCCTGTTTTGGTGCCAACATTTCACAGACTTCGTCGACCTTGCTGATTTTCATCTTGGCGATGTTGCTCAACCCCGACGTCCAGGCACGCGCACAGGCAGAGATTGATTCGGTTGTTGGAATTGCGCGACTTCCGGTCTTTGAGGACCGTCCCTCACTTCCATATATCGGGGCTGTCCTGCGCGAGACATTACGGTGGCATCCTGCTGTCCCGTTGGGTAAATCGCCCATTCTTTACGTTTCAACATTTCCTAATCTGCTGATCAACGAGGCATCCCGCACGCTACGACAAGTGCGGACGTCTATGACGGTTATTTCATTCCGCAAGGTTTGTGACTCAACGGCAGTGTGACCTCGATTGATTAAATTTCCACGGTAGGAGCCACGATCATCATGAACACCTGGTGCGTTCATCCTATATCTTTGTTGTCGATATCTGATCTCTCGACCAGGGCCATGACCCGTAACGAAGCCAAATACGCCAACCCTGAACGATTCCAACCCGAACGATTCCTCCGCGAAACCGGTGAACTCGTCGACGACGCCATGGGTTATGCCTATGGTGCTGGCCGACGTATCTGCGTCGGCCGACACGTTGCGGACGCTTCTCTCTGGTCGGCGATCGTATCCGTCTTGGCTGTTTTCAGAATCGTGCCGTGCAAGGACGAACAAGGGAATGACATTCGCGTGGAGCCACGGTGGACGACGGGGGTCACCTCGTATGTCACCCTCCTCCGAATGGTGTTTGGCCTCCCGAGCTCACTCGTCGTGTTTCGTTTTCCAGGCACCCGCTCCATTTTCCCTGCAAGTTTGTACCACGAGCTTCTAGCGGGTTGACTGCGGAAAAGTTGGCTCAGATATTCTGAGGTTCCATCGTGATCTTTTTTGGCTTTCTCGTTCGTAAATTAATGTTATGTTATTTTGCTCTCCGTTACTGTACCGTTTGTGTAATCAGTCGCTTGCCCCTTCTCAGCATGCCAAACGTATGAATCGGTTCTCATCAGTCATCGACTTGAACACTACGTGTCACACATATACATTCCCATTCAGCTGCTTCCGAAACACGACTACGGTACAATATCCGCACTGACATGACAACCCGGAGATACAAGCGCACACACATGACCTGAGCCACTCGACAAGGGAAAGAAAAGAAACAGCCACACGACCGCCAGGAGAAGATGTCTCAGCCTGCCATCACGTCGACGGGCGGTACAGCCATGCACGGCTCCGGAACCGGTGCCAGCGTGTCTTTCTGGTCGGAAGAGAATCGCAGCGAGAGCGCTTCGAGCCAATCCTGGGAGCTGTACCCGTGTCCATCGAGCGCCATAGAGTGCACGTGTCGGCCAGTACGCCCGCTGACGCCGATGCGCGTCGGGGTCGACTCGGAGATCGCCAACAGACACCCCTCGCTCATCCGCCTCGTTCGTGGGGACATGGCGGCGGCTTTGCGGGTACCAGCGCCAGCGGACACGCCGAGACCGACGGCAGCGCTGCGACGCGCCAGGCGCTCTCTGAGGCGGCCCAGTGGCATCTCGTCTTCGTCCTCGGTCGCGGACTCGCTTCGGGGTGGGCTGAGCGCGGAAACGGGCGAGGGGGCGTACGCGTCGGCGTCGTACCACTCGCTCGCTGGCAGGCCCATGTGCGAGTGGGAACGGGCGTAGGCGTGGGTGCGGTCGGGTTTGCCGGGGAGACGGGCGCCGTGACGACGCCATGCGTATGCGTCGGGGTGGTGGAACTGTGGATAAGGCTGGATCTTGGAACGCGGGGAGCGTGCATGTGTGCGATAGCGCTCGCGAGCGGGGCCAGGCTGTCGGGGCATGCCTGCGGGGGGTTTGGAGTAGTCGACAGACAGGCTCGCGTCAGAGGAGGGGCTCGAGCCGGAAGCGTCATCGTAGGGCTGGATAGATCTCTGGGACCGCGATATGAGTGCATGTGAAATGCGGACCAGTGCGGGAGAGGGGTGCTTGTGGAGCTCGAACGGACTGAGGGCCAGATCGGGAATGGGACTGTCGTTCTTGCAAGGCGTGCTCATCCAAATTTGCACGGGGCCCCAGCGGCCAGGCGTCGGCTCGGGGAACGCGGGGTCCATGTTGATCGAAGCCTTGAGGGGGCTTCCTGAGCGTCTGGGCTTGCCGCGATCGAGGGTGACGTTGGTCGGCCAGGATTCGGTGTAAGGACAGTCGGTGGCGGACGGCAGGGGGGCGAGGTAGCATCTGTCCGGCGGGGTGAGGAGCGACACGTGCACCGAGGTGCGCAGGGATGTGCTATCGGGGGTCCCCACGCTCGCGGCGGGTGCGGTGACGGACAAGCCGGGCTCGGGGTCGTGTGGGTCGAGCTTTGGGGAGGTCCTCTGCGGGCCGCTCTGAGGGGCGGAGGGGGCGTCTGGGAGGAGGGTGGAGGTGGCGGAGCGTGTGCGGGTGCTGAGGGGGCGGTGTGCGGTGATGGACCTCTGGGCGAGGAGGATGGGCCTGAGGGCGTCGTGCGGGGTGCGGTTGACGCGCGGGAGGGAGAAGGGATCCGACGCGCGACGGCGGAAGGAAAAGAGGGCGAGTAACGAGCGGACGAGTGTCAAGATGAACGACCAGACGCTGCCAAAGAACGACATCTTACTCAAGGAGTGCTGCCCCTCGACAAGCCCGCACCGCCGGTATTTCAATGCCCTGCGGCTGACTGCGGCTGACATGGCAGAGTCCTACTCCCACCACTCTCCCACCCCCACCGCCCCCGGCCCGTACATCCTCGGCGTCGACGAGGCCGGCCGCGGCCCCGTCCTCGGCCCCCTCGTATACGGCGTCGCGTACTGCCCCGTCGCATGGAAGGACGACCTCGACCAGCTTGGTTTCGCAGGTGCGCACCCCGCTCTTCGAGGGACGTCCACGTAACAGCACGGCCAGACTCTAAAACACTGACGCCGGAAAAGAGGGCAGAGCTGCTGGCCGTGCTCAACGCACACCCCGCCAACCTAGGCTGGTCCGTACGCGTCATCAGGTGCGGAACACACGCGGCACCACCGCCGTCGCTCATCGCCCGTCCAGTCCACAGGCGATATCGAGGGGCATGCTCAAAGTGCCTCCGGTGAATCTGAATAAACAGTCACAAGACGCGACCATCCAGCTCATCCGCGACGTGCTTCAACGCGGGATACAGCTTTCAGACGTGAGCGTCTCCCTCTCCCGTCGTAGCACGAGACCGAACATGACTTAGGTGTACGTCGACGCGCTCGGAAACACCTCGTCTTACGAGGCATACCTATCCTCCCTCTTCCCAGGCATTAATTTCACAGTGACCACCAAGGCGGATTCGAAATTCAAGATCGTCGGCGCAGCCAGTGTGGCTGCCAAAGTCACTCGCGACACTTGCATCGAGGAGTGGTGTTTCGAAGAACTCGACGGCAATGATCAAGACGACAGCACTCTCAAAGGCTTTGCAAGGGACTACGGGAGCGGGTATCCTTCAGGTTGGCAGTTTCGCTGCAAAGATCCAGTCGAGTGAACTTGCTCCTATCTAGACCCCAAGACGAAAGCGTGGATTCAAGATTCGCTCGACAAAACGTTTGGATTTCCTTCCGTCGCGCGATTCTCGTGGACCACTGTCAAAGTTGCCCTTGAAAATTCAGCACATCCAATCAAGTGGTATGTTGATCTCCTACGCCCTCTTGATTCGGAGATTTACTGTCTACAGGACCGACGAAGGACAGGATGCACTAGTCATGGCATTCGGCGGCGGTCAAGGTAGAGACAAGGACAGGAACCTTGTTACTCGAGATCTGTGCCTTCGAAGCGTGGGCACGCTGTAACTAACAGGATACCAATACATTACAATTGTGCTCAAGATCGTTGTCATAGCCGCAATTCAGTATTCGCTAGACCGTCTCAACGCGTTGTCTGCGCGCTCGTGGGCTAGGACGAGGTGAGCGACTTCCCGTTGCGCGAGCCCATTTAAACTCACCAGCACGTTTAGCGCGTTGCCTATCCAAGGCGTCCAAACCCTTGGTCTCTGCAATCCGGTCGATGGCGCCACCGGTAAGCGCGGCCCTACGCCAGGAGTGAGGTCGCTTCACCGCATAATCGGCGGATGTCCTACAGCATTTCGAGAGCCTTTTCATGATTGACAGGTTTACCTTCCTTTCTGACGTGATCTGCGTACGCTTTTGCTGCCTAGCAATGCGCGATGGGTGAGCGTGGAGCGGTTGAAAGCGGACGAGGTCTGTGTACCTCGTACGAAGCTGCAGCGGCGATGAGCTCATGAGAGAGGTGGGCGGTGTGCCCCCCAGAGACCTAGGGGCGATCGAGTCAGTCTGGTCGTCGCCATCGGGTTGCTGCGTACTTCGGCGTGGGCCCGGGCCTCGTCAGAGTCGTGAGCAAACAACATTTTTGTTAGCGAGTGTTTGAGTGTGCGTAATGAGTCGCGAGAAGCCTCCTATTTCATTCGATAATGGCCCCTGAATCCCTTGTCACGTGAGAATATTGATTCAATAAGTGTCACATCGCTGCAAGATGATTGTCGTACTATAGCGACGCTCGTTCGAAATGCCTCAAATAACGATTCTTAAACGATCGCGCGAAGAGGCAGTCGTAACACAGCGCAAGTTCTTCAAAAAGACATCCCGGGGAAAGGTCATCAAAGGTTCGCGAACCAGTATCTTTTCCGTCATGCATCTAAATCCCTGTCAGTACTGCGAGAGCGCTACCTCCGTGATGATATATACTGTGGCATCATCGCGTGTCGGATCTGCGCCGGTGCAGTCAATCCCGTCCTGCCCGCTGCAGGCGATTCCACTCACAAACAATTCACGACCGGCCACTATGTCCTCCCAGACACCAATATATTTCTGTCTCAGGTCCTACTCCCTTCCTCGGCACATCTCATATTAACCATCATCTCTTTTAGATGGATCTGATGGAGTCCCCTAGTTTTACCCCTCCCATCATCCTTCTCCAGACGGTCCTGGAGGAAGTCCGGCACAGATCCCTGCCTCTCTACAATCGCCTCAAGGCGCTCGTCAAGGCAGACGACAAGAAGATTTGGGTCTTTTACAACGAGTTTAGATCGTTCGTATCATGCTCTTGTTCCCTCTTCTACTCTTCACTCTTGTGCAGAGAAACGGCGGTTGTGGCGGAAGAAAACGAGACGCCAAATGACCGTAACGACAGAGGTAGGGTCGGACCCATCCCCCAGCAGTCTCAATGCCATTGATGATCCATTAGGCATCCGGAGAGGCGCCGAATGGTATAATACGCACCTTACGCTCGCACGCCCTCCCGTTCGTGGTCAAACGCGCAAAATTCCCCAAGTCATTCTTCTCACCGATGACGTTGCTAACCGACAAAAGGCCGAGGCCGAAAAGATACCGACCGTTTCAAGTGGGACCCTTTCCTCTTACCACTGTCCGTTTCTGATCTCTCTGTCTCCCAAACAGTCCGCAAATATGTCGAGGGAATGCAGGATTCTGAAAAACTTTTGGACATCCTCTCTGCTACTGGCGCGGATAATGTTGAGCAGACTAGAGCAGCAACGACCACCCGGACAGCCCTCTATTCCAATGTATACTTTATTTTGTTGGATGGAGTTCGGTGGTCATATTGACTCTACATTCAGTACCTTCCTACTGCTACGCTCTTGGCTGGCGTCAAAGCAGGGGAACTCCATCAAGGTCACTTTAATGCCAACCAATATAATTATTTGGAGGTTCGTCTAGCTGGCCAAGTCCTGTGACACTCATGATGACATCATTTCCTAGGGCACTGTACCAGTCCCAGCTTTCACGAAGCATGTCCTTCTAGTTGGCAGAGAAAACATGAATCGCGCTGTTCACGGAGATGTCGTCGTCGTCGAAGTGTTCGACGAGAGTGAATGGAAGGCTCCAACGGACGAAGTGGTCGA
>JBBPKY010000573.1:0-18037 GCA_038089495.1 Xerocomellus dryophilus
GCCGCCAGCTACTCGGCACGAGCGTACTCGGTGGACCGATTCGTCCGCCTTTACGAAATTCGATCGTCGCTCGGGCCAACCCCAAAACAAAGTATAGCACTACTCCATCGCGTATATCGCAAACCAGCGCTGCCACCCAGTAACGCCACTTTCACGTCCACGTCCACGTCCAAAGTTGCTGTCACGATCAGCCATGTATATGTATGTATAAAATCATGGCGTTGCCCCGAAAAAGGCCGACTTGCTGTAGACCTTTCGACGTTTCGTGCCCAGGCTCAGGGTTGACAGACGAACCATACAATAACAGCAAGCCACCCATGTCATGCCACTGGATGATCGATCCGATCGATCGATAGAGGCGTCCTTCAACTTGATCAACCGGTCGGACCACGCATGCTCATCTGTCGCCGCATCTGCCATCTGCCATCAAGAGGGAGAGAGAGATTAGTATGAAAAACGCATGTCGATTCCAAACTCGTCTACATTAAAAAACGTGGGTCATGAGCAACGAGACGCCTCTGACTTGTGATCAGCCGCTCCATCGACAGCTCCCTCGTTTACTGCGTCGGATGTTGCTGTGATTCGGCGAGAGACATGACTTCAATGAGTACCGTCTGTTGTTCGACGCTCAAAGTAGTCGTCGCAGCTTGATACAGCGCCGTATTCTTGGTTTGGAAAGCTGAACGTCGAGGGGTGGGACAAAATGAGGCCGAGTGAGCAAGGAATGAGCAGCGCGTGTCAACACGAAATCACGCACTCGTCAACGCATGCTTGAACGTCGTATACGGATTGATCGCATCGATGAGGCTGAAAAAGCCGAGTTCCTCTTCAATCTCTGATTCCTCGGACTCGTCCGACAAGTCCTCTCCTTCCTCTATCGTCTTTTCAGATCGCGCTCTCAGACGCGCGCTCTGAGGGGTGTCAGTGTCGAAGTCCTCGGAAGGTGATGGAAAAAAACTCTCACCTCGTTGGCGAGCATCTCGAGATACGCCGAATCTTCATCCCAAACGTCCTCTGTACGACGATGCGTTGAGTTGGATTGCACAGCAAAAATGGAGAAAAAGGTGTATAATCACCATCATCTTCGCCCTCCAAGTTCAAATACCTCGCATCGTCATCGTCATCCTCGTCGTCTTCATCGATCAAACTTTGTTCCAACGCCTTGCGTTCTATCACGCCCGTCAGCATCACCGCAAACCAAACAAAATGCAATGCGAAACGCACTCGATATCGCTTGCGGAAGCGACTTGAAAATTACCAACGCGCCTCCAACGATCCCATACCACCCTTCTTGCACGCTCGCCGGAATCATCGCTCCATCGATCTCCAACAACTTGCTCAACGCGAGCAAACTCAGCTTCTTGTCGTGCACGCGCGGCAGCTTGTCTTCGGTATTGATCGCCGCGAACCACTTGTCGAAAAAGAGGCGGGCAGCCCCGGGCTTGTAGTTCTCCATCAGGTGCAGCGCCGCGGTCGGGTTGTAAAAGACGGTATTGATGAGGACGATGAGGTTGGCGAGTTTGAAGGCGTAGGTGTTGCCGCCGTCGATGTGGTCGATGGCGATCTTGATGATATTTTGGAGGTGCTTCATACGAGAACGATATCAGTGGGTTGGGTTAGGCGAGTGAGATCGTAACGTACATCGTCGACGTGGCCAGCGAGGTTGAGAAGAATGGACTCGGCGAGCTTGCACCCGTTGATTTTATCGCTATCACCGAGGTTCTTGTTGGTCATGGCCCCTTCGTAAATATCCAGCACATTTTGCCTGTAGTCAGATCGAGCTTTGAAGACGTCGGCGCCATAGGACAAAAAGTTGTCCAAAGAGGGAAGCATTTCTGCATAAACGACTACGTCAAGATACACTGTTCGATACATGACACGGCGCTCACCGTCCAAAAAGTCAACGGCATCCGACTTGAAGAGTGAATACGTCAACTCGAACACGGGCCACATGTTGGGCGAGATGGAAGCAAGCTTGAACGTCAAATTGTCCACCAACTCGTACATGTTGTCGAACAAATCTAGTGATCGTGTTGAAAAGGAAAGAAACTGTCATCCGTCGACGAGTACTCACCAATAAGCTTGTTCTCCAGCGTGAAGCGAATGATGGGTATAACCACCTCTTGCACCTGTCTCAAGATTTCCTGATTCGAGTCCACCGACGACACAATCTACGCGTGTTTCCTCGTCAACGCCAACGCTAATACCCAGCACAAGCAAGCTTACTGTGCTGATCGTCTTGACCACGCCCATCGCGCCGTATACCTTGTCCTCGTCGGTGTCCAGAATCGTGTCAATATCCACGTTATCCACGTTGGTTTCGTTGGTTTGCGACAACCCTTCCCTTGCCAGGCGTAGGTACGACTCACACTTGCCACATCCCCTGCGTCAGCCAACGACATGCCACCACCAGAAACATGGGACACTCACTAATCGAGCCGTCAACTCCGTCGCAACAGGCAGGAGCTCATCCTGGAACTGCTCGACCATGGATTCCATCGAGCCGTTGAGAAGATCAAGATCCGTCTCGTCAGAGAGTTTGAGAAGACCTGTGATGGAATCAGCGCTCCATTCAATGGTTCTGTTCGACACCATCGTAAGAAAGGACGCACGTCGAATGACTTCGCCGACTCGGGGCGACAGGGCCGTCCGCACTGCAGAACATGTTCATCATCACCGAAATCTCCTCCGATCAAGAGTGTGACATACCTGATTCGTAGGCGACGACCATGTGTGTGAGTGCCAAAGCTGCCTGCACGCGGACGGGGAGTTCGGGGTCATCGAGGGCATTCCCCACTGCATTCGAGTGCGCCGCCAAGTTCTTGAAGAGACGTGTGTCATCGTCGACACAAGCCAACAGATGATGTGAGACCTACCTCGGGGTTACTCCATTCGAGGTTATGCTTCACGACCGTTCCAAGCACCTCGCAGGCCTATGCCAACCGTTAGCACCGGAAAAAGGGGAACCGAGGCCAAGTATGGACTCACGATGGCGCGCATATACGGTTCGCTAGCAGTAAATTCGGGAAGAACATGCCGCAACATGAAGTCCTCCATATTTCCCTTGACATCGGGATGGCGCATAATGAATGGACCAAGCGCCGACGTGATGTTCAACGCCCCGAATTTCTGAGGTGGCGCCGCATTGCTGGAACAAGATACGCTCAGGAGCTCGGATCGGTACAGAGGGTCACGGCACTTACGAACGGAGAATTTCGTTCACAAGATTGAGCATGGGCAAGAACGTAATCTTGGTCCGAACGCTCGCCAAAGCGAGGATAAACGAAGTTGCACCAGCCACGGGAGACGACACATTCTCGTATTCGTCTGCACCACGCTATCAGACTGGATGCGCTGAAAAAAAGACTCGAACATACCGATGGAAGCCCGGACATACTCGACAGGATCGGATTGCCAGAGTTCCTGATCGGCAGGGGTGAAACAGAGATGAGGGAAGACAAAGTTAGAAACGAGGCGGTCGACATGAGGCTTCAACAGAATCCAGGTAGACTTTGGTTTGATACTCGAGGGAAATCAGCTGGCACAAACGACATACACCATGGAGCCTACCATGCGGTGAAGAACTGAAAGATCTGATACTGGCATTTTCTTGACAGCCATGCTTGTTTGGACACGTACAACTCGACTTGATGAAGATACACCTTGAAAATCTCGGGCGCAAACGCCGTGACAAAGTGATTGGCAAATGCCCCATACTCCTTTTGCATCGGAGATGGGAGTTGCGAGGGATTTCCAAACCTTTTTCGTATATCAGTCCACGGAATTCGAATCGTGTCAACAATGCCCGACCTGTGGAAGAGTCTTCCCAACGTTGCATACGCCCATTTTTTGGCCTTCCACCACTCGGACTTTTCCCTCTCATCCTCGTTTTCGGGGACGGCATTGCTCGGAAGCGACAGATTGACGACTTGGAAGAGGAGTCGACCCCAAGGCACAAGGCTTTCAGAATTTTGCTGGTGTGCACTTAGGTTGACGATGATGGACGTCTTGTACGTCTTGAGAATGAGGTGCAACATCGATGGGATCTCTTGGGCGGACGAGGGAGGTGTGTTCAACATGCTCGCCGCGATGGTGACGAGGGTCGGGAAGAGCTTCTCAACGATGAGAGGAAGGTAATCCTTGCTCTGACGATACCTGTCCGGCCGTCAGCGAAGCCGACCACGACGCCCAAACCCCTCGCTCACCTAAACGCACGGACGCACTCGAGCGCAGCAACGCACCCCGCGCCGACCTCGCGAATATCGGCGCTGTTCAACAACGCGTCCACGCTCCCCAACAACCCGGGCCAGCGCTCTGGAAAATCATGCGAGATGAGATCTTTGAGTGTGGCGCCAAGCTGGACAGTAATCGGCCTCGATGGGGATCCCGCGAGGACAGGCAGGATGGCAGATTTGAGCGCGTCGCGATCGGATTGCGCGATCGGGGCGCGTTCGGGACGTGTCGCGGGGGTGTCGACGATGTACGAGGTGTGGACGCGGTTTTTGAGGTAGACCGAACACGCTTGACGGGTGGAGCTGGAGGGTGGGTGAGCGGGGGGAGGGGTGCAGAGCGGCGGCGTGGGGCACGCACAGATCGACGCTATCGGATGCGATGATTTGCAAGATGGCAGTCAGCATGCCCTCTTGTGCGCCGATCTGCAGGAGGCAGGCTCTAGCTCGCTGTCGACGGACGAACGGGCCTCGACGCACCTTGCGAATCTGGAGCTCGCCTGCCTTCTGGATGTTGGGGTCGGCATTGTACGTGGTTGCAAAGAGACCCGCGAGTGCTTGGAGGTCCATCGTTCAGCTTACAGAGACGGTCGACAAAGTTTGTGGACAAGGGAGAACACGCGCGTCGCTATTACGTCTACCCTAAGAGGTATCCAACAGGTATCTCCAGGTCCCAAACAACATGTTCACCATGAACCCCATCACAATGCCCAGCTGCGTCTTCCGTCTAAAACAAGGTTAGGATCAGCCAGAAAGCCACTGGAGCGGGTAGCAACATACGGGAAAATAACGTTTTCCGTAGGCTGAACCTCGCTGCCATCATCCCAGAAAGCGGCAGGCTTCGCATCGCGCAGGAAGAACAGGGGCAAGATGGGGAAGAAAAACCCCATGACGATGCCCCGTAGAATCATACTCTGCGCCGACGTCTGAACGAGCGGTGCACTCCCTACGCTGTCCATGGAATCGATCCACTGCTCTTCCAACGCCCGCGCGTGCTCGTCATCTACCGAAATCCATCAAGCCCAGTTGACGCAACACGAAATGCACATACAATCCTCATCGTTTTCGATCTCGATGTCGAGATAGTTGGACGACGACTGGCTGTGAAATTGCCTCCGAAAGTTGGATATATCTTCCTCTGAAAACCCAGCCGCGACGAGGCGGTCGAAACCACGCAGCGGCCGGAGTTGCGCGACCTATGCGTTCCGTCCGTGAACGACCCCACGATGCCAAGCACCCATGCGTACCTGTGGTTGCTTGTCCTCGGTCTCCGTTCCCGGCTCGATCGCGGGCCCAACGGAACAATGCAACCAAGTGATGATGCGGGGTTGCGGCGAGGGTGAAGACGTGTCAGACGTCTTGGCACGCAGCTGTCGGTCTTCCAGCGTGCTCAGCCAGGGGTGCAGTAGAGTACCATCTGTAAGCAGTCGCCCGGCGTGTATCAGTCTCAATCGCCGGTCCTTCAACTGTGGACGTGCAGTGACTATCTGATGTGGTGTCTGGTTCAGCGACACGCTTCGGTTTGCAGCAAGACACACACCTTTGCCTTGACGTCCCGGATAGCGTCAGTGCTCGTCACAAACAGCACAAGGTCTGGGATGCCCTCCGTAAACCGGA
Source organism: Xerocomellus dryophilus (assembly GCA_038089495.1). NCBI lineage: Eukaryota > Fungi > Basidiomycota > Agaricomycetes > Boletales > Boletaceae > Xerocomellus > Xerocomellus dryophilus. The sequence continues at coordinate 5,847 of JBBPKY010000573.1, forward strand.
TTGTCAGGTTTCTAGAGTCGGTCCGAGACGGTTCTCCATCAAGTTCTGGGTCTATCGCGCGTTGTTTTCCCTTTGCCTTTTCGCTGAGCATGTCAGAGCGACTTGGGGGTTATTGCTGAGCTACCTGACTTTCCCACAGTCTTCCGAATCGCACTGCATGTTCGCAGCGCAATATCACAGGATGAAAAGACCAGATCGTGAGAAAGCCGTGAACGCCACGGTTTTCATTGAAACCGTCCGGCGAATTGACGTGTGATCGACATATCAATATGAGCAGAAGGTAATGGAGAGATCTAGTACTACTGTGTCGGGTGTGTCGCAGGCCGAACGGAGGGCTGGACGGGTTGTATGTGAATGGCAGGCCAGGGGGTGGAAAGAACGACCCCAGTTGCGAAAGAAAGCACTCGCATCCTCCCATAACGTCGTTGGCAACATTGCACGACACAAATTTACCACCCTCGCAACGTACCTAGTCACTTGGATGTTGCATTCGACATGCCACTTCTCCGTAGACAAAGAACTTTGCTTCGCTGGCAATGGTATCCCCCGTCATGCTGTGTTACTTGTGCGTCATACCAGGCAATCAATAGTATAATTGCTCAAGCGCTTTCGCCGGGTGTCTAAAACAGTGACAAACCGTTTGAGTGTTGATGAGTCGAGACATGGAGTCTTCAAGAGCTACTCACGAAAAGTTGGGGTGGCCTATGCGTTTATTGACTTGCAACCACAATCCATGTTATCATTTGCTATGGGGTCTATGGGCGGGCCGCACCAAGAGTCAAACACACCAGGCACAGACGGGAGGTGTTTCAACAAAAATTCTGCGACCAAGTCTGGATGTGTAGTCGGAGAGTTCTGAAATTATTTGATCGAAGTGACAGAGGGACTGCAAACATCCGTGTATGCCGATGGAACATCCCTGGCGTCCAACGTCAAGCCAATTTCGCACAATTCTCGGCAAGACACGAGAAGCGACAATAACCCCTTAAAGGTTATCAATGGCGCAGGATACTCTCCGCGTGCCGACATCATCTCGAAGACTTCAAGCAAAGGCCAATTGCAAACCAGGCCTGTAAATTCTTCATCATTGACTGAGGTCGGATGGTTCAGATTGATAACCAGTGTACGAAGATGCACGAGAGGTACGAGGGGGTGGAACGTCTCATACGAGAGAGGTTGGCGTGCAAGTATTCCTTCCAGCCGCTAGTTGATGTGCCAACCCGGTAATCATATACGGATGTTTACTGAGTATGATCGATTGAAGCGAATGTACGCGCTGAGGGGCAGCTAACGCTGATAAGAAGGCGGATACCTCCGTAGTGATGGTTAGGGTATGAAGGGTGACTTCAAAACCGCGGGACACTTGATCACGGGGCCGTAGGAGACACGTAGCGAAATCAAGGGAAATCCATAGTATCAAAGCCAGATCCGTAACGCTGTGGAATGGCGTGTCCTCAAGTCCAAAGCAAGTCTCGTCTGGTCGTGATGTCTGGAGGCCAGGGTCAGAGAAACCGTCTTGAGGGTGGAAGACATTCCAAGGTGTTTCAGTACAACGTTGTCAATGGGAGGAGAAAGCTCGACATGCTTCCAGTTTGAATTAGTGCAGATAGACCGAGAAAGAGCCAGTGAGACGGCTTCGGGGTCTATCTCAAAATATAACTTGAATCTAATCAGCCTCAGATTCGGACAGAGGAGAGGACAGTTCTCCAGAAATAATTGATACTTTGTGTCGTTTGAATCGGCCAATTCTACATCCAGAATGACGATATTAGGGGTAAGAATGGCCGGAGGAGTGTGAATGGAGTCGAAGGGAAATTCGGATGTGGTGGCAAGCTCGGGGCGCATTTCCATCTGAGGACATTCAGATTCGGCAAGACGAGACCCGTAGATTTCAAAAAGCGAAGGGATAAATATTCGTTCCCCAAGGTGAGTCCCCGAATACGATGGGAGTGTCGATTGATGACAAGCCATTCGAGTGATGGAGGGGTCTGTCAAGACCATACAGACGGTCCGATTCGGCTACTGCCTTCAACCCTAGCTTCGCTCACAGCGTTGGAAAAACACCGAGCGAGGGGATGGAGTGAGGCCAGACGCCGCCAGAGACAGTTGATGGAAGGCTCCGAGAGCGCACAACACGTTCGAGCCAGCGCAGCGAATGTTCGCCGTACCACCATGTAGTGTGATGTAACAAGACATCCAAGGACGCAGTAATATCTGGCATTAGCAATGGGTTCCGTGGCCTGATGGTTTTCAAGTAGACTTCCTAGCTGTGGTTGGCGGCCCATGGGAAGCTTATGTAAGCGAAACTGGATGTCTGTCAGCAATATACTTGTCCTCGACCGGGTACTACGATCACTCATTAGCCCACCATGCCGCGCGCAGAAGGTAGGTCCTTGTGTTATCCATCGCATTCGATCCCTGATTATGTCTCTCAGTCGGAACGCCAAAGTATTTGGCAAACAAGATGAAGTCGAAGGGCCTCCAGCGCCTTCGATGGTACTGCCAAGTCTGCGAGAAACAATGCAGAGACGAAAACGGTTTCAAATGCCACGCCCAATCCGAGGCCCATCTCCGTCAGATGCTCGTCGTCGGCGAGAACGCAGGACGACACATTGCCGATTTCTCGAGCCAATTCCAACACGACTTTGTCCAGCTCCTCTCTCGCAGGTGCGTCTCCCCACCCTTGCTGCTCATCCAGACGGGTATGCTGAATGCCTCGTCATCGCTAGGTTTGGAACCAAGCGGGTGTTTGCGAATCGCGTGTACCAAGAGTTCATCCAAGACAAGCAGCATCTCCACATGAACGCCACCCGCTGGGTCACCCTCACCGAATTCGTCAAACATCTCGGTCGTTCGGGCATCGCCCGCGTCGACGAGACCGACAAGGGCTGGTTCATTGCGTGGATCGACAACTCACCCAAGGCGCTCGCAAAGCAAGAAGCCTCGCTCAAAAAGGAGCGCGCCACCGTGTCTGACGAGCAACGCGAGCGGATGTTGATCGCGGAGCAGATCGAGAGGGCACAGCAAGAAGCTGGGACGTCTTCGGGCTCGGCCTCTCCGCCCGCGGAAGAGCAGGGCCTACAACGGAACGAGAGCGCCGAGAAAGTCGTTCTCTCGCTCTCTATGAAATCAGTTGCATCCGATGCAATCACGCCCACACCCGCCACGGGGGGATTGAAGCTCAATCCCCTGAAGCCAGGTGTCAATCCTTTGAAGCGTCCCAACGTCTTCAAGACTTTGGCCGCTAGCAAACCCTCGGATCATACTGATACGGGCAATGACAAGAAACGGCCGGCTTCTGCCATGTCTGCTGCGGAGCGTCTGATTTTGGAGGAACAGGAACGAAAACGACGGAGGATGGAGAGGGAAGGTGTTGTATCCTAGCGTGGTTGTAATCTAATGTTGTATCCTATTTTTTCGTTATATCCTGCACCTGGTGCACTTTATGTGACGGTAGACAATGTCCCCGGAGCTTGTTTTGCCTCCTCGAACTGTTTTTTGGTCCGTGCATGCCCAACTGACTCCCTTAATGCTCCAAGTGAACCAGAAGCGAACATGTCAGATGGCGGCCGGACGACTGGCCCATCAGGCGACTCAATCTCTGCCACCCGGTGATATCCTATGGGATAAACTAGTACATATAAAGGTGCCTCTAGGGGCGTACGTGCAACGTTCGTCCGCCGGAACCGGATCGTACGATATCCAACGAATTTGATGTTTTCAAGATACAACACGGAGCACTACATAGACATCACAACATATTACACACATAAATCCACTCCGACGCTTAGCAGCACATCTCGCAAGGGCAGCCTGGATGCACGGGTCAGCAAAATACCAGACAACGAACGGTGGAACGTGACGCACAGATGATGTCCCCACAGCACTCGCAGCACTCCTGCAACGGAACGTCAGCGTTAGGATTAGGGGTTCACAATCGGCACGGACCTTGCAGCACTCTGTTCGACGCCCGTTAGTCGTGTCTCGGAGAACCCACTGCGGAAATACGCACCAAAGCAGAGGAAGCACTCGAGGGCGGCCAAGAAACAGTCCTGAAAGGGTAACCCCATCAGAGAGGTGTTGTGTCCGAGACGAATAGGATAATACCTTGCCAGCACCACCGCCACGGAGACGCTTGGCGTGGTGCTGCTCCTGATGGTTGTGAGGGGTAGCGGGGTTCGTAACGCCTGCGGTGGCTGTTCATATGGAGGGGTCAGACAAGACAAGAAAGACGTACTCATTTGGATGGCAGCCTGGGGCTGGTTTACGGTTGTCTTGTTGGTGGGCTCCATCGTCTGTCTTGCTTGTGAGGGTGCGGGTCTGAGTGGGATAGGCGAGGCGAGGCAGGCTAAATACGTTTGGGAGGGCACAACGCAGGCCCACGTGCATCCGTTAGCTAACCGACAGCGCCACTCGACGGTCAACTGCCACCAGCTGCCACCTCTTTGTCGGCAGCGGACAAATATTCATTCCTTGACCGCTGACCAGCGTCCGCATGCGACGTCCGTCCTTGCGCCAGAGTAGTGAGGTTTTCCAAGTACAAGACGGTTCGGAGGCTAAACTGTTGTCACATCGCTCCATTATCGTACGAGAAGCGACCGGGTATTTTGATGATAAGCGGCAAACAACACGTACGTGTCTTACTCGAGCCTCCAACTCGTCTCCTGCCAGGCAACGTGTCAAGGGCCAGTCTGAGGCGTACCCCGGCGGCTCAGCCGAGTATGTACCACAGATGCAGCCACTGCAAACTTGTATCAAATCGTACACGCATCGAAGCAATGTAGGCTATTTCAGGTTTGGGTGAGAAGATAGCGGTCATGCACCCGATTGGCCAATCATCCTGTCCGATGTCCGAGGAGTCACTGGCACTCCCAGTCCTGCATCGTCCCACGTTACATGTTTCAGCACGATGGTTGTTTGATCGCCGAACGGGTCGACTCGGACGGTGTGCACGGACACTGCTTTGACGAGAGTCCCCTACGGTCTCTCATTCCGAACTGATCCGAGTATTCCGGAGAAATGACGGCGCCGGGCACCCCGACACGGACGTCTGATTGGGCGATAGACATGATGGGCGGCGCGCTAGACGTAATGTGAAATTTGTGATAATAATCAAGCGCCCGACCTACGTATCTTTCAAACATCAGGCCACCATGCCAATCATCGATCATCGCCCGCGGTCGTTGCACGCTGCAGTAGATTGCGGTCTGCAACGAGGCGAACCCACCAAACTTTCCGTGCTCGATTTATTTTTAGGTTGCATTCGTGCACTGTTTGTAGTCAAATGAGCTCTGAAACCTGTCCATGCACAACCCTAGTGATGGGATCTACTTACCTGACACGAACAAGACTCCGAGCGGTCTCAGGCTCTGATTTAGCGAAAGATCGGAGGAGCGCTGGAACCACACGCTTCTGTGTCGCTCCGCATTTGAGAAATCTCCCGTGTCGTCGAGGGAAATCGCTCTGAATTTTGGTTGTCTTCAGGCTGTATCATTTCCGAGCCGGATTTGAGTGTGGTGTGGGAACTCGGGACTCCGACGGTTGCAACGAATCCTAGGCTAGTCTCTTCAAAGTCATATGGGTCTCTTGGCTGGCGCGATTGCAATTGCACTGAATGAAGGCTCCCGAACCTGGGGCGCGGGGTGAACGAAATGGCTCCAAGTTGAAACCATTCAGTTTGCTAATTGTGGAGCGCCGTGTCACTGCCGCCGCGTCAGTGGAGCTACTGAAATGAACGGGTCAGTAGTACCCGGTAGTCCAACAACTGAGTGATCCAAAAAAGTTGACATATATAGCACGGGTTCCTTAAAGGGTCCAGGTCCAGCAGGCCTTTTAAGTTCGTCTCCTGACTGATAGGCTGCCTTGCTGCTACTAATCGCGGTCACCCGATCGTCATTGCCAAGTGTGCAGGGAGCGTAATTAAATAATGGTTCCTGACCCCTGAGGGGCATGACTCAGTCGCTGAGTTGATTCTCTGGGCGACGGGGGAGACACTCGCCAGTGTTTCTGTGGACGCGGGTCCGTTGTGTTTCAAACCTGGCCATGCCAGTGCCCAGATACGGCTGTCGTCCTTTCTGTCACATGTCGCTGAATGTTTCAATTTTCAAGGCCAAGCAGTGAGTGGGTCAGTGTCGAGTTGTATTGGGAGTAGTTGTTTAGGTCACCGTCGACAGGCGAGCCACCCTGAACTCAATCGCTCTTTTGACGTACCGGTAAGGCACCCGCACCGCCTATATATATAGCGTCATCACCAGTCAAGTTGCATCCCGAATATTCGCGTGCACTTGTGATAAGCCCACCATGGGAGAGTTTTCGACCGCTCTCCAGAGTCTCTTCGTCAAGAGGGAAGTTGAGGGCCAGGTGCGTCTGATGTGTTTGACACGATAGCGGAGGGGCTCATGTTTCTACTCAAGGGTGGCCTCCTGACCGGCCAAGATCCAACTGCGTACAATACCTCAGCCCCCTTAAGAATATGGATCGTTCAACTCGGTGTGTCAACACCTCTTCTTTTTTCTTCCGTTGGCGCTCATGTGGGGACAGGTATCATCATCATCATGGCTCAGCTACTTGGCTTCCTTCTGGGAAAAATCAAACAACCTCGCGTCATTGCCGAGATTATCGGAGGCATTCTCCTAGGTAAACCAGGCTCGTTTGTTTGCCTCGCATTCTGACCCTACATTCAAGGCCCCACTGCGTTTGGGCGGATACCTGGTTTCACGGAGCACATCTTCAACCCAGACTCTGTTCCTTTTCTATCCCTCACCGCCAATATCGGACTCTGCCTTTACCTCTTCATCATTGGCCTTGAAATAGACACAAATATCATCCGACGAAATGTCCGTTTGTCGGTCGCGGTATCTCTCGCTGGCGTGCTGCTTCCGTTTGGCGTCGGATGTGGTATATCCGTCGCGATATACGACCATTTCATCGGCCCCCCCACCAGCTTTAACTATTTCATGCTCTTCATCGGCGTCTCGTTCTCCATCACCGCCTTCCCGGTTCTCTGCCGTGTCCTCAGCGCGCTCCAACTTCTGGATACGACGGTCGGCCTCATCGTGCTCTCCGCAGGCGTTGCCAACGATGTCATTGGCTGGACTCTACTTGCGTTGGCTGTCTCATTTGTGAACGCGACGTCAGGTCTGACCGCCCTGTGGACGTTCCTCACTTGTGTGGCGTATACCTTGTTCCTCCTCTTCCCCACCAAATGGGTATTGCTTTGGCTAGCGAGGAAGACAAGGAGCGTCGTTCACGGACCTACCATGTTTTATATGACGGTGGTCATGCTGGTCCTTTGGGGCTCTGCTTTCTTCACCGACATTGTCGGCGTGAACGCAATTTTTGGTGCGTTCGGGTCGAGCGGCTTTGGTTGTTTGGATATTCATTTGTGACACTTTCCCCCTTGAAGGTGCATTCGTGGTTGGCGTTATCGTTCCCCGCGAGGGCGGGATATCCATTGCTTTTGTGGAAAAGCTCGAAGATATGGTTCACATCATTTTCCTTCCCATCGTGAGTGAAAAAATCGAGCACTGTTCTGCTTTCTCAACGTGCGTAGTATTTCACGATTTCCGGACTTAACACCAACTTGGGATTGATCAACACTGGTACGTGTCGGTCTCACAAGATGTAGGCTCATATTGAAATGCGTTGTCAGGAACTGCATGGGGATTTGTATTTGTTATCGCAACGCTCGATTTCACTGGTAAATTCACCGGGTGCTCGCTTTCGTCAAGAGCACTTGGTTTCAGCTGGCGTGAAGCTACTACCGTTGGTTCTCTAATGAGTTGTAAAGGGTATGTTTCGCTCCAGTGATCGCTTATCCCCATCTCACTGTCATACAGTTTGGTGGAGCTGATCGTCCTCAATGTCGGGCTGACTGCGGGAATCCTCACCCAACAAGTGTTCTCGATGTTCGTTTTGGAAGCGTTGATCCTGACATTCACGACCACTCCTCTCGTCAACCTCATTTATCCTCCCAAGCACCGCACTTTTGGACTTGGCGCTGGTATTGCTAATACGCGAACGCAGTCCAGGGATGGCAGTGAAAGAGAAAAATACATCAGCGATCCTTCTGAGGGCGTCGAAGGTGAAGCCTGGCGGCACCGATTTGCTGTGGTGCTCGATGAATTCAGACACATGCCTGGGATCATGGCACTAACGAAGCTGGTTCTACCGCCCACCTCTGAGGATTCAGCGTCTCGTGTTACGAAGTCGCAAAAGACCTCCGTGAATGCACTCCGTCTCATCGAGTTATCGGAACGTACATCATCGTTGATGAGATCTGCGATGACGGAATCGCTGATCGGTACCGATCCTCTGGTCGGTGTCTTCAAGATGTTTGGAGAACAGAGCGACATGCCCGTTTCTACTTCGTTGTCCGTCGTGGCGCACAATGAGTGGGCTCACGCCGTGACTGACCACGCCGAGAGACATGGCTCGCAACTCGTCCTCATCCCCTGGATCCCGCCCTCGTTGGGTTCGACAGCGGATCCGGAACCAAACCCATTCGATACCTTTTTTGGGCTGTCATCCAAGGGCAACTCTACCTCAACGCTGTACTCGCACTTTGTTCGCGGTGTGTTTAGGCACAGCAAGACGGATGTGGCACTCTTTGTCGATTTGGGGGATAATGCAGGTACGAATGGTGAACAGCACGTCCTATTCCCATTCTTTGGTGGCGCAGACGACCGGCTTGCACTCGAGTTGGTAGCGCAATTGTGCAGTAACCCGAGGATGAGTGCTACGGTCGTCCGCGTGGGGAAGAGGCCCCAGCAGCCTGGGATCGCAAGGCCCGAACTGGCGGTTGTTGACGAAACGATAGAGTTGGAACCGGCGGGCCCTCTCACGTCGGTTCGTGTACCTTTATTCTCGCTCTGGCGTTGGGTGCTGACTCTGGGTGCGATCTGTCTGTTTGATCCAGTCGCTTACCATTTCCAACACCGTCTACAGACAACCGAACACGGCATATCTCTTACAGTCAGATACGGCGGACGACCTGACGTGGACGCGTTACGCATCGCGGACGTTTGACAAGGACACGCACGCACAAATGTGCTCGGCGCTCTCTCGGATCGAGTTTACCGATCTCTCGCATGCACTCCCGCTCCACGCGCTCGTGCAGCAGGCAAAACAGCTGCGCGAGAGACACCGGCGGGTGCTCGTCGTGGCCGGGCGCTCGAAGCGGTTCGTCCGGGAGGAAGTGGGGAATGAGTTGAAGCAGCTCGCGGAGGAGCAACAGTGTACGGGTCACGAGATGCAGATGGCGCGGAATACGATCGGGGATGTGGGCACGGCGTTTGCAGTGATGGCGCCGGGCCTGAGCGGGGTGATTGTGGTGCAGGCTGTGGCGGCGAGCGAGGGGGAGGTGTAGGTATGGACGTGTAATTTTACTACCTGTTGTATATCTGCTGTACGAAGTTGATCTGAGGCGATTTCAGTGGTCGGGACGTCGTCAGTCCGAGGGTGAAGGATCGGTCCGCCGGCCCGTGGCTGTGGCATGGACGAGGACTTTTACTATGATGAGACTATAACGTTGACGGTACCAGCGACGAACGTGCCACACGCGGTGATTACGGGGCGCGACATTCTCCGGTGCGGATACCCACCGTCTACATCCTACGCAGTCACCACGACCCGACCCAACCCGAACGATGGCGACGGTGAGCCGACTGCTGTTCTCCCGACGCACCCTCGCGCTCGCGACAGCCTCCACGCTCGGCCTCGCAGGTGGCGGGTACTACTACCTCAACTCTGGACCGGCGTACCCTGCGTCGACCCGGGAAACGAGAAGGCCGCCGCCGGTTTGGACCCCGCCACCTCGGCAGGCGATGTTGGATGCCCTCGAGCGGCGCGGGGCAGCAGGGAGCGTGGCCGAAGGGGAAGAAGAAGACGTGTTTGACGTATTGATCGTCGGAGGCGGGGCGACGGGCGCAGGGGTGGCTGTCGACGCTGCCAGCCGAGGCCTTCGCGTCGCCCTGGTGGAGCGAAACGACTTTAGCTCTGGTACGTCTCGTCGTGCGACTTTTTTTTTCGCTCGTCAACACGTTCGTTTGGGCCGTTGGTGATGGGATGCAGGCACGTCGTCCAAGTCGACCAAGCTCGTCCATGGCGGCGTACGCTATCTACAAAAGGCGGTGATGGAACTCGATTACGAGCAGTACAAACTCGTACGCGAGGCGTTGCATGAGAGGAAGATATTCCTCCAGACCGCCCCATATCTGTCACACATGCTCCCGATCATGCTCCCCTTGTACAAGTAGGCGCGTATCCCTGGTGCACGCCCCATGCTGAAGGGTAGCATCTTTTCAGGTATTGGCAGGTCCCTTATTACTATGCGGGGTGCAAGATGTACGATCTGTTGGCCGGCAAGGAGAACATGGAGAGCTCGTATCTCATGTCAAAGGGCAAAGCGCTAGAAATGTTTCCGATGCTCAAGCGCGAGGGTCTCGTCGGGGCTGTCGTCTATTACGACGGTGCGTTCTCGCGTGGCGCTCGTCTCAAACAACTCACCGTCGTCCAGGACAACACAATGATGCACGCATGAACGTCGCGTTGATCATGACCGCCGTCAAACTGGGTGCGACGGTCGCCAACTACTGTGGCGTCACCGAACTCCACAAGAATGCCCAAGGAAAACTCGTCGGCGCCAAGGTCAAGGACGAGCTCACCGGTCGGGAATTCAACGTCCGCGCCAAGGTTCGCCCCTTGCTCTCGTTCCAACGCCCCGTACCTCACGTCTAGACAGGGTATCATCAACGCGACCGGCCCGTACACTGACTCGCTCCTCTCCCTGGACAATCCCTCGCACAAACCCATTGTCCGACCTTCGTCGGGAGTTCACATCACACTTCCAGCTTATTATGCCCCGGCCCGCATGGGTCTTCTCGACCCCGCCACCTCGGATGGCCGCGTCATCTTTTTTCTCCCATGGGAAGGCGGTGTCGTCGCCGGGACCACCGACGCGCCTGCCAAGGTGAATGCCCAAGGCGAGGAAGTGACGCCCGCTGAAGAAGACGTGCGGTGGGTGATCGACGAAGTGCGGGGGTACCTCAGCCAGGACATCAAGGTCCGTCGTGGAGACGTGCTCAGCGCCTGGTCAGGTCTGAGACCGCTCATTTCGGCCGGGAGCCAGGGCGGGACGGAAGGATTGGTGAGGAATCACCTGGTGAGGGTGGAGCCGTCGGGGTTGATGACGATCGCGGGGGGTAAGTGGACGACGTATAGAGCGATGGCGGAGGAGACAGTCGATCGAGCGGTGGAGGTGTTTGGCTTGCAAGACAAGGTCAAAGGGGGATGTCGAACGGCGGAACTGCGGCTCGTCGGGAGCGATGGTTGGAGTCGAAACATGTTCATCGGGCTCGTTCAAAGAGTACGTCTGATCTCGTCCATCGCACCTAAGTCACTGATCTCGTCTCCCAGTTTGGCCTAGACACGGACGTGGCAAAACAGCTCTCGGATAATTACGGGGACCGCGCCTGGACGGTGTGTGCGCTGGCAGAGCCGACCGGCGAACAGTGGCCCGTCCACGGGGTTCGGCTCTCCCCCAATCATCCCTACGTCGAGGCGGAGGTTGTCTATGCCGCGCGTCACGAATACGCTTGCACGGCCGTCGATGTCCTCGCCCGCAGGACCCGCCTCGCCTTTGTAGATGCCCAAGCCGCTCTCGCAGCCCTCCCGCGGGTGATCGAGATCATGAGCAAAGAGCTCGGCTGGAGTCGTGCACGCCAGAGCGCAGAGTACGCCCGCGGGGTACAGTTCCTAGGAAGCATGGGGCTCGCGCCGGGGTCGGTCGTGAACAATACCACCGCCATCACCGGGTGGGAAGGGGCGCGGTCATGGCGTGCGTGGTTCGAGGGTGGGTTCTGGCGCGTCGTCGGGCTGGTGGGAGTGTCTGCGCCATCTGGCGCGTCGTCCTCATTCAAGCCGTCGTATAGCCGTACCAAGTTTGACGCGGGGGAGGTCGATGCGCTCAGGGAGCTATTTGATCGGCACGTTGCTGCCTCCACTTCTTCGTCGCGCGGACGGCTAAACAAGGCGGAGATCGAACCCGTGCTAAAGGCGTTCGCGCGCGAGTGGCCAGGTGCGGGGTACGAAGGGTTCAGGGAGGCCGATTACCGCTATGTGTTTGCGCAAGAGGGCCTCGAGGACTGGACGGACGTGGATTTCGACGAGTTTGTAGAGGTGGGTTCGCCTTT
>JBBPKY010000574.1:0-18025 GCA_038089495.1 Xerocomellus dryophilus
GTATGTATTGTATACTTGTACTTTGTGCTTGTACTGTAGTTGTATTAGATGTAATAAATTTGGTTTCTACCCCTATCTTGTGAGAGTGAAAATGCAAGGAAAAAAATAAGTATGTTTGCAAGTCTGTGCTAATTCTATGCAGCTCTGTACAGACCTGTACAGATAGTAACCTGGCTGTAGCTCTGTGAACTGTACAGCATTGTACAGAGCTGTATAGATCTGTACAAAGGGGGTTGTTTTATAGATGTGCAGCTTGCCACCTCGCTGTTCTTGGGAAAGGTGCACATAGGCTCCACATCCAAAGATGTGTATGTGTGTGATTGTGGGCTATTGCCTGGTGAGGAATTCCATTGGCGTTTTCCAATTAAGATGCCAGGATGGTATCTGGTTGTGTATGTGAGCAGCTTGGTTAACCACGAAGTCCCAATAGGAGGGGGGTAGGCAAGCGTGAAGATACATCACCTGTGCTTTGTCCATTAGAGTACGGATGTGCCTTTCGGCTCGACTGTTCTGCTGGGGTGTGTGAGGCATGCTTTGGTAGATATGAATCCCTTCATTGCGCAGCATCTCATCAAACGCATGGGATTTGTATTCTCCCCTAGTGTCCGACATCCACCCTTTGATTTGGGTGTTCCATTGAGTCTGGACGTACTTAATAAATTGTCTGGTTGCTGCAAGCACTTGATTTTTAGTGCGCATCACTTTGATCCAGGACATGGACATATAATCATCATAAAAGACGATTATATACCTGTTTTTGTAGTATGATTCTACCTCAAACAACTTAAGATCTGAGTGAATCAATTCAAATGCTTTGGAGGTGTATTGTTGAGACAGCTGGTAAGGCTGGTTTGGCTGTTTTCCAAGCTGACAGCCAGAACAAACTTTGTCATCTGCAGGTAAATCTACTGCAGGAAAGTCCTTGATGTGCCATTTAGCAGCACAAATGACATTTTTGGAGGCATGACCCATCCGTTGATGCATAAGATCATAATCAGCCACATGTACAGCTACGTTGGCTTTTGGTTGGACAGTCTTGGCACGGATTAGGTACATCATGCTTCCAGGGTGTGAGTGGAACTGAATAATTGTTTTACCAGTGGTATTACTGATAATGTCGACATAGTGTCCTTGGGATTTGGTATATAAGTTGGGATTGGTCAAAAGGGTGCCCATAGAGATCAATTTGACCTTAGAGTGGGGCATGTAAATTGTGGGCAATAGACGCACCAACGATCCCTTGTAGTTGGTCATGACCATGCCTACTCCAATGATTGGCACGGGTCCGTTCGTGGTCTGTGCATACTTTACAGAACTGTATTCAACATATTCCAAGAAGTCCTTTATCTTATATGTGAAATGAGACAAAGCTCCTGAATCCAGTAGCCAAGTGTCATTGGGAATCTCATTGCCGGTGTTGTCGTGGTTAGTATCACACGGACATTTATCACACAGTGCAAAATTGAGATCAGATAGCTTTATTTCTATGCTATCTATGACAGACAACAGGATATAATTTACAAATTGCTGTGAATAGGGCAATTGTAAGTCATCTGTGAGATGTGTGCTGGGTGAGGTTACTAACCTCAATTCAAGCTCCTTGACCATATCAAAATCAACGTACTTATCGTAAAAGTTGACGAGGTAATTGTCGGTCCCCTCCCCCATTGACACAGACTCCTCTTCCTCGTCTGGAAGCTCCATGATGGAAGCGACTGGGGTTGAGGTGTCAATGCGCTCCATCAGGTGAGGGCACTTGTTGGGGGATGGTCCAGGCAGTCGGATGTCGAATTTGTGGTCCCAGTTTGTGACCAGTTCCAACGTACACACTGTTTCAGGCGTGGGGGTGATGCCCAAGTTACAGGCAAAGGAGATGGTGCGCTTTGTTTGGGAAAACGCAGGTTCCCCATACTGAGCAGCACCAGGAGTATGTGTGAGAGTGTGAGGGTCGGCAGGCAGAGATGAAAATGATGTAGAGACGGGGGATAAGACCACCACTGGAAAGAAGAAGGAGAAGGCGAAAGAGGTGGAGGTAGTTGACATGAAGTGAGCAGCCTTGTGTGCATCCACTTTGGCTTGACCCTCAGTGGAGCGCTTGCCCCTCTTCTTTTTCTTATCCCCATCTTGGACACCTTGGTTGCCCTTCTGGGCCTCCTTGCCTTTGCCCTTGTCATTCGAAGATGACGGCTGCTGCTGCTGATGGGTAAAGTTGGGGTCTCCTCCCTTACACTTAACAGCGCTAATCTTGTTGGCCTAGGCTTTGGCAGGCCTGCACTGTGCATGTTGTTGCCATGCCAAAATAGTACCTTCCTCTAGCTCTGCCATGGTGGTGGGCAGAGGTGCGAGTCTCTTCACCTTTCATGTGATCAACATGGAGATGGGATCATCTCCTTCGTTAGGGCCTGCCCTAGTGGTGGTGGTGGTCTTGTCAACCTCCAAGTCCTTGGTGGAGTCAATCAACCGCTGATTTAACAGCTGTGTTATGACATCCATGTAGGAGGGTAATTTGGCCATGGTGATCATAACCTGGATATGATTGTCAACCAGGTAGTTGTACTCCCAAAGGAGCACGAAATGGTTGTTAATCGCCACAAATGCGGGAGTGGGATGGTTGTTGGTGCAGATGGTAGTGTCCATGAGTTTCTTAAACTCACCATAGACAAGGGTGAGTGATGGAGTCACAAACTGATTCTTCAGGCCAGCCCAAATGTCGGTGGCCTTTTCGACGTTCTGCCATTTCTGGTGGAGAGCTGGTGAGAGCTTCAGGATCATTGTCCCGATAGCTTTCTCATTGTGAGTGTTGAACTCGGTGTCATCCTCTGTTTCCTTGCCAGAAACGATGTGGAAGATGTTCTGAGACATCAAGTAGGGGTGCATCTGCACAGCCCAATCCTTGTAGTTGGCACCTGAGAGGACGGGGAGCTGGTTGAAGGTGTTGGAGGAGGAAGAAGACATTTTGATAAAAAGTTGGTACGAGCAGGAGTGCTAGAGGATAGCACGTTAGTATCGTATTGAATGAATCAAATACTCAACATAAAGAGGAATCAAGCACAGCTAGAGCCTCATTGTACCAACATAGCGACCCCATCAGGGTTTCTATGTTCATGCAAGTTTCTGTGCATGTAAACGCAACAGAGGTGTAGCGTGCATATAACACTGCTACCTTGAGGTATGTTCGCTTCTTTCAAAGAGTGTGTAAAACGCTTCTAAGGAATGCCCAGGAGCACATATAGCGCATCATGGAATTGCGAGTTCAGGGAGCATTCCAGGATGACTGGCAGGGCTCATAATCTGTTGAACTAGGTGGGTAACAGGAACCCCGAAGGGTCTTCTGATCCAAGAGTCCTTTACAGGGACTTTGTTCCTAGTAGCATCATATGCAAAGTGACTGGAGTCACCACTCACCTTACTGAATGTAGTGGTAGTAGAACAAGTTGTATTAGAACTCAGATGACTGAGTTCGAACTACATATACAGGAACAGTACGTGTGAACTACATTCCATATATAGTAATGTATGTGCTAACTAGTAACAAGTACCAGATGCAGTAGTTCTAACATTTGTGTATAGTGAGTACTACTCTACTAGCGCTTATAGTGCATATGTTCAACACAAGTTGACAATCATGTATATCCCCAGTGCATGCATCAAGACAACAAACTTCACAATCAGAGAAGACACAATGGGAGTGTCCAAAGTGATGAGAACTCTAGGAAGTGTCAAAGAATCTGCTAAACATGTCAGAATACAAGTACAGACGATTGGAGCAGGGTGGAAGAAATCCCATCTAGAAGTGCTCCAGATGACCCAGCAAAACAGGTGGCAAAACAGCCACACCAGGCAGGGCCCACAGTGAGTCAGAGTATACTAGAGGTGACAGGAATGGCACTGTTGACAAGATGTATGTGCCATGTCATAGTGGAGGGTCAAGAAACTGGGTGTATTACCAAAAGTCATTGAGGGTGTTAACTTAAAGGACTGCAAAAGCATTGTAGACAGCACCAAATATAATGGGATACATCATACATGCAAGGAAAACAAGCACATTGAAACAAGCATGCTATGTCAAGAAACTGGGTCAGGAGGCCAACTAAACCTACAGGGACAAGTAGAGGAATGTTGAGAACAATTGGGTCTATGAAAAAGATGGTGGCAGCTGAGGCTTTCAAACCCCAATTCTGCCTTTCCAGATGTGAAACATCCAGATCCTGTCAACAAACCTAAAGGTCCAGGAATACTTGTTGACAATGTGGTGGTGTCTGTACCCTCAGGCTCCCCAACCCCCCCCCCTCAAATGCACTGACAACTTAGTATGCAGGCTCCATGTGTCACAACAATGACAACAATGACCTCACCATATGATGATGACTCAGATGACTTCAACACACTCCAAATCCAAGTCAACTTTCAAGTTTGCAATAGTAACACAACATACCTGCACCATTCAAGTTCAAGCCCAGGCCTACCATTGTTTTTATACCATGTGTTTAAAATTTTATTTTTGTTACATAATTGGACTTGGACTTAGAGTGAACAAAAATAATAAATTACTGCAAGTTTGGCTAGGACTGTGCTGCCTGTTTCAGGATGGGACAGATCACATATGCTGTAGCATTGGCTAATAGTGGAGGTTGTTTTGTTAATGTTTTACTGAAAGTTTGGCTAGGATTGCACAGCCTATTCCAAGATAGGACAGCCTACATCCCAGTTAGGTTGCTGTCATCTTGGCGAATAGTGGAGGTTATTTTGCTGATACAGGATAACTTGGCTTCACCTACTTAGATGCAGAGACCTGCCTTTATGTCTTTCGAAAAGATAGGCAAGTTTGCTTCCTTGTTGTCTATGTCAATGACCTACTCTTAGCTGCCACCAGTTGAAAGTTCATGGACTCCATCAAAGAGAAGCTTTCTTCTAGCTTCAAGATGCAGGAACCTTGGAGAAGCCAAGTACATCCTGGAAATAAAGATTAAGAGAAATCGCAAGCTCCAGACTATTTCTTTGTCCCAAGCTCAATATTCCTGCACCATTCTAGAGTGCATTGGCATGTCAGCCTGTAAGCCTGTATGGACTCTGATGGGACATAACTCACATCTCTCTGCAACTGATCCTAAGGATGTCAAATTTCATAGCTCATCATCGCCAGTTCCTTGATGTACCTCATGCTTGGAACCCATCCCAATATTGCATATGCAGTCGGAACACTCAGCCCTTTCAGTGCCAAACCCAAACTTGCATACTGGGAGGCTGTAAAGCATGTACTCAAATACATCCAAGCCATGAAGGAGATGGAGCTCAGATTTGATGGAACAGAGCTCTCTATGAATTTGGACTTTCATGGATATACTGATGCTGGATGGTCCCAGGGTCCTGACAACTCCTGGTCCACTTCTGGTTTCCTATTCATAAGCAATCATGGACCTATCTCCTGGTCTAGTAAACAATGAAGCATGATCATGCTCTCCACCACAGAATCACAATATATTGGACTCAACAATACCAGACAACATCTTGCTTGGCTCCTAATATTTTTTGACAAAATTGGACATCCACAAAAGGGACCAACTCAATTATTCTGTAATAATCAAGAAGTCATAATTCTGTCTTGTGACCCACAATTTTGAGCACAAACAAAACATATTCTGCAAAAGTATCACTTTGTTTGGAATGACCTGGTGGGCAAAGGGAAAGCAATTGTCCACTATGTTCCAACTGGAGACATGGTGGCAGATATACTCACAAAGCCATTTGTGAGGGATCAACACTGGAAGTTTGTCAAAGCTATGGGATTACAGTTACACTTGAGTAGAAGTGACAGTATTCAATCATAAGCCATATATTTCTGGCTTTCTGAGTTCTAAACTCAGAACAATCTTTCTGAACTTGCTTCTGGAAAGTTTCCACTCTTCCAAAACTCAAACCATCATCCTGGACTTCCTTCCAGAATGTTCCTGCACTTTCGGAGCTCAGAACTACCTTTCCAGACCTGCTTCCAGAAAGTTCCTGTGCTTCCAGAGTTGGAAAGCCATGGAAGCATTGGAAGTGTCATGACATGTTTCGCTTAACCTTTAGACTCTTCACTTATTTCATTATATGCATTATTACAGTACAATCGCTCATAATGCATACGGTTGGGACCACCAAATCCTTATGCATTATGAGATTTATGCAGAACAAAATTAGTCACGCTTTGTGGTGGTGTGACCTGTATGTGACATTGCACCAGGATATACAACTTGGATTCATTTTTCAAAGAATCTATTTAAAGTAGTTTGAGTCAAGTTAAGTAGCACATCTCGTAGCAATACCCCCCTGAATTTAAGAAGTTGATTAGATAAATCAAGGGATGTCTGAGGATCACCATATTGCATACAACTTTGGGTGAGCTGTTGACAGAGGCTGATGAGGTCGCTGCTGGACTGTACTGATGATTTGTCAGCCTCATGTTCATCATTGCCATCACTTTCGTCAACCTCGACAACTTCTCTCTTTGCTTCTGCCACCTCTTGTTGAACCCACTCGATGATCCCCTTCACACTCCCATCTGTCACAGCCTCTTCCTGCTCCCTCTCTTTGACTGGATCAAGGAGTTCTTCGACTGTCGGGACATCACCAAATATGCGATTGTGCAATTTGAGTTGTTTTACCTTGCCCATCAAGTCTTCCTCAACTGATGACAGCTGTGGGAATCTTGCAGCCACAGTTGGTCTTGCAGAAATTCGGGGTTTGAGGCCCGAGCAAGCAATGGCAGCCTTGTGAAGGTCATCAATGGTCTCTAATGCTTTTTCTGTGTTTTCCTCAGCTTCCATAACTGTGGTGAGAGCTAGCCGCCAGTCGGAATCAACAAACCGATTGCCTAGATGTGCTTTCAATCGAGATTCTGTGTCAGGCAGTGACATGTTGGAGGCAGCGAAATCTTGAATAATATCCCAGGTGAGTGGGTCAGCATGAGGTGGGTATGGATGGAGTGATGAGACATCTGATGCATCACTGGCGTGACAATGACAAAATCAGCAAACAGTTCAACCATGGTGCAGGCTTGTAATCAAGAACTCATGGTCGAATTTGTGAGTGATTTCAATAGTGCTTGATTGTTTCAGGAGTGACTGCATTCCAGGCCTTCTTTACCATTGTCATCGCCTCAAGTAAATCAATTTTATAAATTTCACGTTCACCTGCATCATCGAGATCTAAAGCGCATGAACAAAAATTGTGCCAATAAATGCCTTAATACAACAAATGATCCCAGCATCACATGGCTGCACAAAGGGGGTCATGTTCAGTTCGAAAAACTCGACTTGGACATTTGTTGGCTGATAAGACACTGCTGAATGTGCACTGAAATTGTTGATGAAAAGGCAAATGCAGTGTTGCTGTTTTCATATGTGAAGATCAAGTTTCTTCAACCATCTGTGGTTGCTTAAGTGATCAACAACATCATCATGAGCATGTAACACTCACTCTTCAAACAGTTCTGTAGTCATCCAGGCTTTTTTGTTGTTGCGATAATAGAATCCTCATTCTTGGGGACTTTGCTTCTTGAAGCACCATGGCCTCTTCGACCAGCCAATGAAAATTGGCTCAAACCTCTCACTGCCATCTGTGTTGCAGGCAAAGTCAACAGCGATGCAAAATTTATCTTTCTTCTTCCCACCCATTTGCTTCATCACAAGGCCCCGATCAGGAGGTGCGCTGTGACTTAATGTGAGATTTTTAGGCACAACAAATATTAATGACATACAGTGGGAAAAGGGCTGTCTCATCAAAGTTCCAATAGTCCCGGGGAGCATATGCAGCTAGGATCTTCTGACATTGTTTCCGTTCAGCCTCAACAGCCTCAAGATCTACTGATCCTGAATTTCCATGGCATCGGTGCTCCCGAATCTTGTACATTTTGCAAAATGATGCCACCCACCCCTCTCCAAGAAGTCTTTCCTCATCAGGCACCTTTAGTTCAACCTTGAAGCATTTGTGCTTTTCCCTGAGCATCCCACCAGTCACTGTCTCACCAAGAGTTTCCATGTGCTGTACCCAAAGAACCAGTGCACACTCAACTTCAGGACAAGTCACAATTTGAGGTTGCTTCGACGAGAGTGCAGTGGGGTTATCATTGATGCATGCTTCCAATTTGGGATGTTCTCGAAGTTTATGAGATAAAGTCGACTGATTGAAAATAAGCTTGCTTGTTTTGAGTGTGCTTGAGCTGCATTGGGGTGATCGTCAACAAAGGAATAGACCATCATCCAATCTGCAAGGATGAGATTTTGTCGAATGTGAGCAGGTGAAGTCTGAGCAGAGGTCTAAGGAATATCATTGGTAGATTTTCACCACTTTTCTGGCCTTGTGGGCCTGGGTGGCTCTCCTCAGCGTTTGAGCTTTCGGGACTCTGACATTCAGACAGTCTCGAAACTTGGGTTGTTGGGTTGCTGGCGTCCAAGTCAGTGAGTCCTATTTATGTTGTGTGTATTGTTGAACAATTATGAGGCAAGGCCCAGCCATCACAATGGTCCAATAAGTTCGAGTTCTCTATTAATGATGGAAGGCTGCCTGGGCTTGCCCCAGCCTTGGCCAGATTAATGAATGATGGCATACAAGCACCTGGAATTTTCCAGGAAGCTTAACTAATGAGTTCAGATTCCAGACGAGGCAAGACCCTCATTATGATATTATAATGGCCTGGCCTTTGGGCCTAGCCTGTCCCTCATAATGCATAAGCAGCCTCAGTGGTCTATGCATTATGCATTATGCATTAACCTTGCATTTACAGTGGGCCTGACATGGGACTTGCAAAATGTTATGCATTATGAGCAATTGTACTGTACCTTCATTTATATTCATCACTACAATATTACACATCATATAATACAAGTATACCTTTACCCATTATTATGCTAGGCCTGGATAGGGACTAACATAGGCTCAAAGTGACTAGGTGAAGGCAAGGACTAAGGCATCTGGAGATTTCTACAGATGGTCAAGGGTGTTGAGGGGTTTCCTTCAATGGTCAAGGATTAGAACATCAAGGGACTTTCTTCAATAAACTAAGACGAGGTTAAACAAGGAGCGCCTACTCAAAAGTAAGGCAAAGACTTAGAGAGATCCTGGGGAACTGCATCAAGGTAGATTAAGCAGGTCAAAGTTAGGGAAATACATGTGGTAAATTGTCTACTTAAATAGGTGGAGATGCGGCACATGGACCAAGCAGTGTTTGTAGCAGAAAAGCTAAGATGGATATAAAAGGAAAGGTTTGGCTCATACAATAGAAGAGGAAGAGGCTGTGCAATGCAGTGCATGAAGGGAAAAGACATCTGTGTAAGGCAAGTGGAAATTGGATAATATTGGAAATGTGCATTCTATGCAATTACTGTAAGACCTACAGGCAAGCATTTCCATGGAGGTGTAACCCCACAGTGTTGGATTAACCATCCCAAAGCACTAATACTGGTATCCTGGCCATCTAGCTCAGTGGTTAGAGCACCTGGTATAAAACTAGGAGGTCGCCAGTTCAATCCCAGCTCTGGTCACATTTTCTGAAGATAACGGTTACCATGTGTAGTGTGTAGAAAGGAAGCTACATTTAGGTGGAAGGTGTTCTGAAGGAAAGGGAAGAAGGTTCTAAAACGAGTGAGAATGAGCAAAGAACTGTGATGAGGACAAGAAAAGAAAAGAATTGTAACACCCATAGTATATATATCCTCACTCTGGTTACATGTACCTCAGTTGTCTTTGCCCATCTTAGGCAGTGGCTGAGGTGAGTTTTATTCCTAGCTAATGTACTATAGCTTGGACAACTTTGCCTTTTCTATTAATGTGAACATAGGAAGTGGGAAATATCATTGTTCATACCTTTTGACTTAATGAAGGAGCTTGATGAAGAAGTGGAGGATTGCTGTAGTCTAATAAGGAGTTGTGTTGTGTGGATGTTGAGCACTTGGTCTTGCTCAAATTTACTATACTATGATTGCCTGCTTGTCGAACAGAGAAGTGTTCAGTGGCTAGGTTGTGGTGCAGATGAGGGACATGTATAGTTGCAGTTGAAAATTTAAAGACATCATTAAAATCAGGAAGGATAGTGATGCCAAGATCTCAAAGGTATGCATAAGGAGAGGGCAGGACGAGAACATGTTCCTGGGTAATGTTGACCAGCGGATGCAAGGGGAATTGAAGTATTGCAGCATCGACCTGCCATCTTTGCCAACAACCATTCTAAGCGCATTTAAAACTGTAGCAGAAACTGTGAGCTTCCATTCCTGTATACGCTCACTAGTATTAGGGGATAAATGCAGAGGAATCTTGAACTTCAAACTCCCGCAATTCTTGTGCATCCTTCAAAGGAATCTCAGCACTCACAGAGAGACATCATAGAAGGAATATACCTGAGACCAGCCAAAAGCTTGGATGGTGCTTGCTGCACACTGGTTGATGTCATGTTGCTCAGCTTCATGGACCTCTTTTTACTGGCATAAAAGCTCCTTCTAAGCATAGCCTGTTATAAAGACAGCAGGAAGCTGGGATGTATGGTAAGAGTTGGCAAGAAGATCAACCTCATCAGTGCCACATATTTTGCCTTTGGCGTTCAGGTGGGCAGGTTGGTGTTGACTATCATTTGTTGGATCCTAAGATAGCAGTACTATAGGTGGTTGGTCTTCAGTGTCTGTGAAAGACACATTCTGTAATAGAGCATGAACAGCAGGGGAGAGAAGCTGGGGATCAATTGCTGCCATCTGGGTATGCTTGGTGTTGGTGAGCTTATGTGTCTTGCATTTGCATCCACTGAGTGCAAGGCAGTGTTTGCAATAGCACTTATGATTGCAATCAGGCACAATTTGAGTACTTTTGCATCCAGGAATGGCACAGCATCAGAGATCTTCTGCTTGATCAATACTGGATCCAGGAGCAGCAGGCAGACTTCCATTCTCAGCTCCTGGAGGAAACACTATAGAGCTTGTTCCAGCTCTAGGTTTGTATCCGATCTTTCCAAACCATTCTGAATAACTTCAGACTATATGTCCGAGTTAGACCAGTCCACTCTGAGCCTATCTATCTGTAGTCCGGAGTCTGGAGGTCCAGAGTTGTGCTAGTCTGGTCAGATTAGCACTCTTTCCTTTTGTATCATCTGTTTTGACCTTTCCCCTTGTTTTTAACATTTTGGATTCATTTTTTATAGTTCTCCAAAGTTTATTGACAGTAACTACACAGTCCTGGGCAATTCCTGGACTATAAAGAGTTTGTACCTGGCATTTTTAATGCCTCTTTCTACCTTTAAGCTACTTTAAACTATTCTACCAACTACCCTTTGACTTTCTGCACGTCCAAGTTCACCATGGAACTTATTGACCACCTTTCCACTACTTCTTGATGCTCCTGACCATCCAGACTTCATCTGCTCTACTTTCCCATGGTATAGACTAGTGTTGGACCATCAGTATTCCCTTTCCCCTTGCATCTCTCGACCTGGGGCTTCACTTACCAACTCTGATCCTCTTTGGGGATGAGCACATTGCACCTGCAGATTACCCTACATCTATTAGCTGACTTACTCTTACAGTCACCTTTCGTGTTTCACAACTGGAGCCCACCACAAGGGAGTCCACGTATTTGTGAAAGCTCCAGGCTGAAAATTTCACCTACTCTATCCATTTAGATTGACTGCTTTCAGGTCCACCATGTCCCTTGTCAGGAGCACCCCTTCTTTTAGTCTGTGTTTCCAGATTTACCACTTCTGGCATTCAACATGCTGTGTTTTAGAGTTTCTGACTGCTTATTCACTTTACCTTTGTCTGACAGCTCTGACAGCCACCTCCAAGCTAATCCAAGTGCTGTCCCTGCCATTTCATAACTCCTTTAGTCCACTTTTACTGATTTTCCACATTTCTTAACTGTTTTAGTGCTGCCAACCACTTATTTTAATTCTTCCTTTGTCCAACAGTTCCAACTGCTGGCTTCAAGCTGATCTGAGCAATGTGCCTGACACTGTACAGCCCCTTTTTAGTTCACTTTTGCTGATTTCCACTTTTATCACCCAGACATTGTGTTTTATTGCTGCTGATAGCTTAATCTCATTTTCCATTATCTGACAGCTCCAATTACCAATTCTGAGCTAATCTGACCACTCCAACTGATATTTGCACAACCTGTCACAATCTGGGTTGCTTAGCACGTCTTGGACTTATTCCGAACTGACACCACCATTTTTTAGCCAAGTGACCATGTCCACCAATGTCATCTTTCAGCTTTCCTGCCAAGGGACACCTGCTGGGCCCCGATTTGATGGCACTGCATCTGACCTTGTGTTACGCGGGGCGTACCAGCGAAGCCGAGTATCGGATTAAGTGTCTCGACGGAGGTACTCACGGAGAGACACAATGTCGTTGGAACACTTTCAAGGTCGAGGTGCTAAGGTCTTGAGCAGACGGCTCAAGGATTCGAGAAGATACGTGTATATTGCATGGATCGAGAATAAGGAGTAATTACATGGCAGCTTACGACTATATACCAAAGGACGCGTAAGCGTGGAACTCTCTGGAATGTCATGGAAAGTGATGAGTAATAGGGATCACGTAGCTAGTGCGAGAGAACTAGCTAGAAGAGGAGCGCTGTCCAAGAGTAAAAGAATAAAGAGAAGATACCTCTCCCGGTGAGACTAGAAGGAGAACGGTGTGAGGTCTTTTATAAGAGAATAAGAGAAACGTTAGTGCAATCAAATAGATGGAGACAATGGATCCATCTAAGGGAGAACATGCCGGGTCCTGCGATGACGTGACGATGGAAGGAAAAGAGGAATAAACGCATATATAGGAATAAAATTGTAACATTACCCCCTTCGTACAATCGAACCCCTAGTTCGACCAAAATACCTCCCGGAAAGTCCCTATTCAGAGTTCGAGGGAACACCGAAGATGTGGGTCGCCTGTTCAGGGGAAAGAATTTCCAAAGGACAGTCGTCAGCGACGTGGCCTCCTGTATCGCAACGAGAGCAAATTCTGGTGGAACAAAAACGGGCGGAATGTCCCCATCGGGAACAAGTGTCGCATTGGGTAGTAAGACAAGCTGATTGGGGGTGTCCTGGAGCGGAAAGGTGGCAGTGCAGGCAGACATAGAGGGAGCAGTCCTCTCTGTAGTGACCACGACCGTGGCACCGAAAGCACTCGGTAAGGGCTGAGGCGGGAGGACGAGTGGTGGGGAAGGACAGGACACGTTCCGGGGCAGAAAGAATGGGTCGGTTGTTGCCAATGCGGACAACGAAGGAGCGGTTGCGATTGACGGCGGTGATGGAGGAGGTGGCGTCAGAAGGGACAGGAGATGAGATCCTGGAGAGCAGAGTGGCGGAGGGCGACGGAGGGGCAGGGACTGGTAATGGTGGTGGGTAGGAATTTCCGGGTAGGAGGTCAGATTGCGAGAGGTAACGGTCGCGTTGTTCCATAGTCATGGAGAGGAAAATGCGACGGAAGGTTGGGTATAAAAGAGTAGCGGGCAATTGTTCAACAAACGAGTGGAAGCCATGAAGGTGAAGAATGGTGAGAACACGTTCAGATAAACCGGAGAGACGGAGGTGAAAGGGAACTCCAAAATCATCTTCGAAATTGGCGGAGGAAGAGAGCGCTTGGTAACGTTGAATGGAGGTGGAATCATGAAAAAGGCGGACAAGCTCCTGACAGATGAGGTCTTCGTCATAGAGGGGGAGGTCCTCGATGGCGCGAAGAAGGACCGGGCTTGCGATGATGGCGGCGTAGAGCGTATGGGCGGCGGAGATGGGTAGTAAGGTAGGCGAGACCCTGCGCAAACGCAAGGGGGAAGACGAAGGCGAGGAAGATAGCGAGGAAGAAGAGATAGAAGAAGATAAAAACAACATCGCAGTCAAAGATAACGCTGAAGGGCATACACTAGGGGGGTACTTCACGTAGAGACACCTTGTCCTAGGATGGAGAGAAGAAGAAGGTGGGGATTTCAGGTGAGGCCACGGGTTCTCTTATAATCTGAGAGAATCTGGGGGGCATGGCGGAGATTTCCTTCCGGTTCCCAGGTGTTTTCCGAGGAGGGATAGCCCTTCCATGCGGTCAGGTACTGGCGACGTCCCGGGGGACCCTTGTGGGAAACGATAAAGTCGACCTCGTATTCTTCTTCGGTTTCAATGATGTCAGGTGGAGGGCGAGAGAAGGAGGGACCATGTGCATCGGTTTGGCGATAAGGAGATAAAAGGGAAGCGTGGAATACATCGTGAATCTTCCATGTGGATGGAAGACGGAGTCGGTAGGTAAGAGGAGATAGCACTTGGCTGACTTCAAAAGGACCGTGGCGTTTGGGTGCTAGTTTCCTAGATGGGTAGGGAATGTGGAGATTAGTGGCTTCCAGCCAGACTTTATCTCCGACTTTCCAGGGGGAGAACCGCTTGAGGGAACGTTCCGTCATAACCCGACGGGCGGACTCATGTGCCGCTAAAGCTTCCTTTCTCATGGTGTCAAGGGAGGATAAGCGATTTTCTAAAGCAGGGATAAACGTCTTGCCCAAAGAGGGGTAGGTGTGTGGTTCGTATCCCAGGAGAAGGGAGAACGGGGAGACTTTGGTGGAACTGTGGGGAACAGAATTATGTTGAAATTTGGCGGCGGTCAGGTGTTGAGCCCATTTGTGAGGGTTGTTAGCACAGAAGATGCGGAGATAAGTTTCTATTTCCTGATTGGTTCGCTCCGTTTGTCCATCGGACTGAGGGTGATAGGCGGTAGATAGATGGACATCATACTGTAGGAGATGGGCGAGCTCTTTCGCGAAGGCGGAGGCAAACTGTGGGCCACGATCAGAGATGAGGGCGTCATGAAGGCCGAAGCGTTTGAATACGTGATCAAAAAAGAGTTGGGCCACTCCCTTAGCGTCGATAGTCTTTGTACAAGGGCAGAGAATTACCCCCTTCGTAAGGCCGTGGTCGACCACGACCATCAAAGAATCAAAGCCGGCGGAGAGAGGAAGATCGGTGATAAGGTCGACGGAGAGTTGTTTGAACGGAAGGGAGGTGATGGAACGTATTGGGGTTAAAGGGGGCGTGGTGGGATGGGTGTTAACCTTGTTCTGTTGGCAAATAGCGCACCCCGAAATGAAGCTGTTGACGAAGGTGGATAAGCCTGGCCACCAAAAGTCGCGTTCGAGGACAGCTTTGGTGCGAAAGCGTCCAAGGTGACCGGTCATAGGAGACGAGTGGATAAATTGAAGTAGGGAGGAGCGTGCTGGAGGGGGTACATAGAGATGACCTTTATAGAATAGGTGTCCGTTGTCAAAGGACCAGTCGGCTAGGGAGGAACGAGGAAAGAGGGGGGAACCGTTGTCGAGAGCTTGGAGAGCACGGAGTACGAGGGGGTCAGAAGAGGATGAGTTTTGAATGTGGTGGGCTAAGGAGACATCAAGAGCGTTGATGACGGCAGGTTCGGGGACGATGGAGACGTTGGTATTGTCGTTGGAGGTATCAACATTGTCGCGTCGTGAAAGGGCGTCTGCTGGGCTAATTTGGTACCGGGTAGTACTTTCCAAGAAATGTCAAAGTCCTGGAGGAATAAGGCCCATCGGGCCTGGCGTCGGGATAGTTTGCGGGGGTCTTTGATGTAAGAAAGGTTTTTATGATCGGTGATGATGGTGACGGGGTGGGAGGTGCCTTGGACATATTGTCGCCATTCAGTGAGGGCGAGGATAACAGCTAGGAGTTCCCTGTCGTAAATGTCATAATTTCGCTCTGCCGGGGTGAAGGTACGAGAGTAGTAGGCACAGGGGTGTAGGTCGCCATTAGTGTCCGGTTGAAGGAGGATGGCGCCTGCCGCAAGGAGGGAGGCATCGGTCATGATGGAGAAGGGTCGGGAGACATCAGGAATGGAAAGCACCGGTCTAGACGCGAAGGCCTTTTTGAGGGTTACAAAGGCATGTTGTTGGAGGTCAGTCCACAACCAGGGTTGGTTCTTCTTGGTCAAAAGGTTAAGAGGGGCGACGACATGGGAGAAATTAGGGATGAATTTGCGGTAGAAATTCGCGAATCCGAGGAATGAGCGAATCCCTTTTATGGAGGTCGGGGGTTTCCACTCATGGATGGCAGAGAGTTTAGTGGGGTCCATTTCGACTTTCCCTTGACCGATGATCATGCCGAGGTACTCCATCTTGGGTGCATCGAAAGTGCACTTGGACAGCTTGAGGGAGAGTCCGTGTTCGTGTAGACGAGTTAGGACACGGCGGGTGCGTTCGTGGTGGAGGTCAAGATCATTCTGGGTGTGGATCCCTAAATTGTCCATGTAGATTTTGAGCCAACGTTCGGCAATCATGTCAGCGAAGATATGGTTCATAAACAATTGAAAGGTGGAAGGGGCATTGCAAAAGCCGAAAAACATGACGGTGGGTTCGAAAAGGCCAAAAGGGGTGATAAAGGCGGCCTTCCATTGGTCTTCTTTCCGGATGCGGATGTTGTTGTATCCCCACCATATATCGAACTTGGTAAACAAAGTAGAGTCCTTCATGTCGTCAATGAGTTCGGGAATGAGAGGCAGGGGGTAGGCATTGCGAACAGTGTGAAGGTTTAGATGACGATAGTCCTGACAAGGGCATAGGGAGCCATCTTTCTTGGGAACGAAGAAGAACGGGGCTGCTTGGGGAGATTTCAATGGAATGATTCGTCCGGTTTTAAGGTGTTCATCGATAAATGCTTTACAGGTTTCTTGCTCCTTGGGGTTAAGGGGGTACACTTTGGCTACTTTCGGAACGAAAGACTCTTTGAGTTCAATGGTGTGATCATAGGGACGATGAGGACGAAGGATATTATGGGTTTGTTCGGAGAATACATCATGGAAGTCTTTACACCATTCAGGGAGGGCGGTTTCCGTCGTTTTGGTTTTTTGTGCCAGCTTGGTGGCGATGGTGATCTTGTTAAGGTGTTCGCAGTAGGGTTCTACCAGGGGGAGGTACTCACTAAGAGACTCAGCGTCCCCCTGAGAGTACCTTTGCGAATAAAGTCGTCCAAGCTCCATGTCAGCGTCCAATCCAAGCCATCGGAGTAGATACCTTTGAGGGGATAAATCAGTGTCCTCAAGGGGGGTTTCTGGGAAAGTTAGGGTCTTCTTTTTCCAGTCGATACGGGGATTTTTGGATCGTAACCAGGGCATTCCCAGGATGATTTGTTTTCTTCCTAAGCCTAGGACCATTAGTTCTAAGGTTTCGGGTGACTGTGGGAGGGCAAGTCGGGTTTGGACTTTCCATGAGATGGTTCCGCGTTGGTTGGTTGTACCATCTACGTTATATGCCTTGATGGGTTCAGGGAGTTTCTTCATAGGGAAATTAGCGAGGGATAGTAGGCCGATATTGATGAAGTTTCCGGTCGCTCCAGAGTCTACGAGGGCGGTGGTTTCGACGGTTTGTCCTCCAACGAGTAGCTTGACTGGGAAACGCAGGGTTCTATCATTTGCGGGAGCTACTAGTACATGGGGGAAGGTACGAGAAGGCGACGTCGGGGCGGCTTCTCGTTTCAAAAATCCGACGTGGAGACAAAAGAGACTTCCTTCTTAGGTTGTTCGAAGCACATTTGGAGGACTTGGAGTATCTCTCCTTCGTTCTTACCCTTGGTCTTCAGGGAGTTGACAAAGGCATCAATGGCGGAGGGAACGGCTGTGGGGGCCTGCGAGGTAGAAGGCGCTGCAGGATTTAGCGTTTCGGTGGCACGAATGGTCTGGGGGCGAGGGGAGAACTTCTGAGGGGAGGGTCTCTGTGAGGAGTTACACTGGGTGGCGTTGTGCCCTGTCTTGCGGCATCGGAAGCAATGTCCTTCCTTAATGCACTTGGCACGCTCGGTGGGGGTAAGCTTGGTCAGGGTGATGGCGTCTACGTCCATGGCATAGGGGTCTCGGGCGGGGCGAGGGTTACGAAAGGTAGCAGGGGTTCTTCCATTTCGGAAGGCCAGGATGCGCATCTTCTGGGCGTGGAAGGTCTTTGCTTGTTTAATCCATTCAGCGATGGTCGTGGGGATGGAAGACATAGACAAGATCATGGTGGTGAGCTGTTGGTCTAGCCC
>JBBPKY010000575.1:0-18019 GCA_038089495.1 Xerocomellus dryophilus
TTCTTGCGCGCCGCGAGTTGTTCCTCGACGACGCCTGCGTTCATCCGCTCGATGACTTTCTTCATCACGCTTGCGTGTTTGCATGGGTGGACTGAGGCTGCTTGGAGGGTAGCGGAGTGCGGGAATGCCTCGATGGTTACTGTCTTGAGCGCGTGGTCAGCTGAGACGTCCTGGAAGATCTGGGACGGCGTGAGAGGGGTGCGATTCTACGATGCCATAAAATATCAGTCAACGGCTTCTTCAGAGACGACGGGTAATGATATGATGTACCTCATCGTAGCCGATCAGCCAGATCCGCGGAGTCTGGTAGTACTTGTCGTATGTGATCATCACATCGTAGGTTCGTACTTGCAGTAGATTGCCTTTCTCAACCTCGATCTGACTGAGGAGAGGTCAGGACGGGGATACGGTGAGAGAAAGAGGCTGTCGCGTGATGAAAAGTAAAAGTGATGCTCGCCTCGCGTCGATGACACTTCCCGCCGCAACTACCTTGGGCGCCGCAGTCGCCTCGTCCTCACCCTCTTCCAGACCCTCCTCTTCCATATCCGGGATATCATCTAGATCAGGCGTCTCACTGACTGTTGCACCCGTCGTCGAACTGATCGACACATTCCCTATCGCACTCGCAACTTCCTGCACTCCATCTGCATCCAAATCTGGGATATCATCGATCTCGCCCGGATTCGCTGCCGAATCGACGGTTGCTTTCCGGCCGGCATGTGTCTCGACCCACTCGTCCGTTGCACCACCAGACGCGTCCCCAAAGTTGAGCAGACGTTCGGCGTCTTCGTCAGCGTCTGTGTAGGCGAGCGAAGTGGCTCGGCGGAGGCAGGGTACGCCGCGGGTGACGAGGTATTGCTTGTCGGCGGGGAGGTAATCACGGGCTTTGGACGCGTCCCCGCGTTCCCTGATCGCGGGTTCAGTTCATCGAGACAACCCTCCCGTGGATCGGGGCAGAAGTTGAATAAAGGAGGGGACTTGCCATGTCCAGACGGGAAACTTGTACGAGAGGAAATCACCGGCAGCGACGAACTCCTCTGGTTGTGATGTCAGGTTCGAGAGGAATGGCGCGAGGACAAGGAGAAGACGCACCTGGTGTTATCCTACCGTGTTCCTTGAACTTGCTTTCCTTGAGTACCTGTGAACTATGGTCAGCCGGGGGCATAGATATAGAGATACGGGCCAACGCACGGGACTGAGGTAGTCGCGCACGGCCCAATATTGTTGCTGAGGATGTGGTGAGTAGATCTCAGCAAAGATTAGGCGGATTGCTTGCCTGGATTGCGTGCATGTCGCGTGTGAAGAGAGCTGGTACAGAATGGATCAAGTCCAAGGAAGACAGTCCTGAAACGTTGCCACAATCAGACCCTACACCAATCGATCTCTCCCAATCAGGCAACCACGTGGCAACCTCTTACTGAAACCCGTCTCCTTTGGGAGCGCCCTATGATAGCCCTAAAATCTGCATTACTAACGGTCATATCTTTCCTAGATAATTGGAGAAGGTAGGTCGCAAGGTCACCATCGCCCGTGCTCGCTCGGGCATTGGAGAAAAGAACACCCTCGATCCGGCATGCCACTGCAGCCTTCTCAAGTCGTTCCTAGTGAGTCTGGAATATGTAAATTCGTGCTGAGGATGCGCCCATATTACAGTGCAATCGCTAGCCCATTCCAGTCCTTTTTCTTTCTTTCTTTTCTTTTAACGACTCGACCCTTCCACCGCGCATACTAAACTGCAAGTCCCATTTCCTTAGCGAGTACTCAGTAGTAGTACAGGCTCGGTACAGAACGTCGAACAACGAACATCAGTGCTTCGACGCTTTGGTCTGCCTAAGGGAGGACTAGACTGGCGCCATTAAATTTTATGCCACTGGGTCAGTGCTCGATATATTGCAGTATCCCGTACTACGTATATGGAGTATCCTCCTGGATAACCTAGGGTATAGAGATCGCAGTGTCAGACACCCCTACTCCTTTGCACCCTCCGATGCCTCCTTTTTGTGCTTCCGCTTCTTCTTCTCCTTTTTATCCTCTGGTATCGGCGCATCATTGCCATCTTTAGTGAAGTCCCTTTCGTCTCTCTTGCGCTTCTTTCCACTCGACGGCTTCGTCGATGTCGTGGGGTCCTCTACTTCAATGGCTGTAGGAGTAGTATCCAAACCTCGCGAGTCCTTCTTAGAACTCTTTTTCGTTTTCTTGAGGTCACCGTTTGCGACCGCGACGTCTCCACCTTCCATACCTTCTCTCTTCCGCTTCTTCGACTTTTTCTCCGAATCCTCGTTTCGCAATGGTGTGCTCGCGGATTCTACCGGTCGTGCAGTAGGCTCGTTCAATTCCTTCTCGGACTTACGTTTCTTCTCTTTTTTTCTGCCCTCCTTCGATCCCTCGTCGTGACCATTCGTCTCCGGATCTGCCTTTGGAGCATCTGCGTCAGGAACCTTATCCTTTGACTTTTTCTTCTTTTCCTTCGAGTTGGCAACCTTTTTCTGCTCATCAGCCTCTATCTTTGATTTGTCACTGCGCCGTTTCTGTCTCTCCTTCTCCTTTGAGCCCTTGCCCTCGGCCTGCGTCTCCACGTCCGTCTTTGGGCCGCCCGCAGAATGGTCGCTCTTGGACTTTTTCTTCTCGCTCAAGTCATCGTTCTTCCCCTGCTCGTCGATATCCACCTTCGATTGTTCTACCACAGGGGTTTGTTCGCACTCTGCCTCTTTCCTTTTCTTCTTCTTCTTCTCGGTGGCGCCCGCGGCCTTGGCGGGTGGCAGCGGTGGCACGGACGCGTGCTCAACCACACTGGATTCGTTCGCCTGCCGATGATCGCACACACTCAGTAAAACCACGACTTTACACATATACAAGCTTTACCTTGTCCTCCCCACTCGACTCTTTTGATTTCGACTTTGACTTTTTATCCTTGTGCTTCTTCTCCTTTTTGGATTGTTCAGAGGATGAGCCGGGTCCGTTGTCTTCATTTTTCGCGGGCGATGATGCCGGGGCGGCATCCAGACACGGTAAGGGGGCGGTGGCGGACGCATCCACAGTCGTGTTTTTTATTCCGGATTTGGAGGGGGTATCGTCGATAGGCGTGGTCACGGGAGACATTCGCTGGGGGGTACCGAGGGGCGTGCCATTAGCGCCTGTTGCTTCGTTGCGTGGTCGCCCTCCGCCCTGGTGCCCACCACGACCCCTCCCGTTTCCCCTTCCCCTTCCCTGGAAGCCACCTCGACCACCCCGACCTCCGTATGCGTTCTCATCGACATTGCCTTGACCACTTTCCCGGCCCTAGTCAACGTCAGACATCCAACTAGAGCTCAAAGAGGTGGGAAAAAAAGTACACGGAGGGCAAGCGAAGCGTATCAATGGGGCGGCACGTACACTCTTTGGTCCTTTATACAGACTCTTTTGGTACTTTTCCGCTTCGGAGATACACGACGTGTGGGACTTGTACTCGGCGGGAGTGTGAAAAGTGACCGAGCAATCGATACAGTCAAAACCAGCGTGGCAGCGACCGTGGTGTTGGTCCAGCTTGGGCTTTTTGATCACGTCGCTGCAGGCTATTGATGGAATAGTCAAGTCCGATGCGTGAGGTATGTCCGTGAACGAAGGTAAAAGGTACCGACCATGACATCTACGTGATCGGTAGATGTTCAGAATCATGGATATGCGGGCCCGGAGGAGATCACATACTGAAATGAAACCATCCGATACGCTTTTGAATGGTGAGTCGTATGTACAAAAATTCGCTACCGTCCGCACACGAGACCACGATGCAGCCCGAAAGCTCAGCTTGAATTGATCAAGCGAGGGACGTCTTCAACGAAATTTGATGCCGGGGCCAGGAGCAAAAAAGTGGATAAACAATCGTATCACGTGACTGACATAGTTCCGCTTCGTGGCCTTTGATTCTTGATATCAGCGTCTCGGAGAGCGGGTGTCTTCGCCTGGTAGACACAGAGGTCGGGCTCGAAATATGGTTCCGAGACAATAGACGAGGTCAGCGAGGGAAAATGCGATCAAATCGACGGCCAGCGAATGATGGTAGTACCGGCCCGGAACTGGGTATGCCGGTCAGTCTAGTAGGTACTAGTAAGCCCATTGATACACGAGATTATGGGTACTTGTATTGATAGTTAAACATATCATACAAAATCACAGCCGGGTATAGTCGACAACATACGCCTCACAGACAACAAACGAACAATCAGAAAACGAGATCCCCCGCCAGCCCTAAAACCCTCAAAGATTCGACAATATGACACAGAATCTTGTATACGCGGTTCTCGCAAGCCGCCGCGAACGAATTTCAACCTCGAAAAGTGTGGTTGCAAGTAATCTTGTCGAGGTAACGTTATGGTGTGATGATTCCGGCAAGCTCCTCGTTCGTGAAATTAGCGATATCATCACTGGAAGGCCGGGATTGAGACGGCTCGACAGTGGACCAGCACCACTGGATAAACATCCACCGACGCTCGGTGACCGGTGCACTGCTGGGTCGTCTTGGCGTCATTCCTCTAGAAACGGCGTGTACGACCTGTATCTCGCGGGTATAGTAGTGGTAGGGCACCTTCCCGGTCAGAGTCTGTTCGTTGTTACACATATATCAGAGTGTGCATGCCGGAGGGGTGCCACAAACCTGCAACATCACGCCACCGAACGAATACACATCGCTGTGTTTGGTTGGCATAACCTTCGATGGTTCTATTTCGTCTTCGGATATCTCAAGGTCAAGTAACTCGGGAGCTGTCCAGCGTAGCGTCCCCCTTTCGTGCACAGAAGTGGGAAACGAAGTTCCACCAAGTTCCGTCAGTAATGTTGACAGACCAAAGTCGGAAATATAGGCCCTCCCGTTCTTGCAAACGAGCACGTTTGACTGGAGAAATTCTACGTTAATGTCTTAACACGATCGTGAGCAGGTGTAATACGACATACGCCAGATAAGTCTCCGTGCACGACAGAACATGAGTGTACTAGGATGATGCCCTCCATTTCAGAGTAGTAAATTGCAAGTTGAACTATGCACTCACAATATTGTAGACCAGAGGCGGCGTCATTGAGCTACAGCACTAGTGTCAAGTTGCTTTACCCACGAGCCTTAAGATACCTACCAAAGTAAGGATCTCGACGACCGAGAGTTTATCATAGTGGTCTTCCAGGTAAGCTGTCAGAGAGCCATTGTCTACCCAGGGGCACACCATGGCGGGGAATCGACCAAACCCCGCTGTGGTTCCAAGGAGCGGTAAAACATTGATATGCTTCAGGTTCAACCAAATTTTGATCTCCCGACGGAGCCGCTGCAAAATGGTGGCGTCAGTGGTACGATAAAATACATTGGGATGGCATATTCAAGAAGGAAGTTCGCATACCTTGTGTTTCCTGAAAAAGTTGCCATCGTCAGTCGAATATGTTCTGATGGCTTTGATCGCGACCTGGGTTCATTAGTACTTGTATCGCTTACCACAACAGATCACGCACTTTAAGGGGTTCCCAGCTCATTTGCAGCATCCCTCTGTAGATGTCTGCATATCCACCGGATGCAACTGGGTCATGACCGTCTCGCCTGACATGCCTGGTGATATCATTTGGAAAGCATCTTTAGTAGCAACTAGCGTATGAGTTCATAAACAAGTCGAGTTATGCATGGACTACCCACTCATCTTGGAGATTCGATGTTTTGTCAAATGGAAGATGCTGTAAAGCCGTCCGCGCCTCCGAATTTGTAGTGGTTTTGAAATGACCAACATCATCGTTAGCCGCAACACCTGCCTTCAAAAATGGTCATGAAATCGAGGGCTGTAATGCACCCCACATACCGTGCTTCCTAAAACGAGACCGGCCGTATCCTTCGTACTATAGATTACCTGCTCAAGCGTCATTTGTATGTCTTGAAGTGAGTGCTTGATGCAGAGCACTTACATCATCGACATAGTGCGAGGGAAGGTAATCACCGAGACTCCGAATGGTGATTGTCTTGCCACCACCGGTTGCAAGGACGTAGTTGGGTGAAATAGCAATGGAGCGGATGGCATCTGTGTGCTCGATTACCGGCCCAATTTGTTTGTGGGTCGTCGTGTCCCAGAAAAAGACCAGTGAACTTGCAGAGACTACGATGAATTTTCCATTTCTCGCTACGATCATGCACTTGGCAGGGTTGCCGCTAGTGCAAACGGGCCAACGGGAGTGCACGGCTCCTGTGGACACGTCAAAGCAAATGGCGTCACCGTCGAAGGATAAAGCAAAGAGAAGCGTGCTATTGAGGGACCAGGCAAGGGATTGGTTCTCGTATGAATTGACTCTGATCGGGATATCGATGAGGAGGCACCCGTCCCGACTGTTGTAAATACGGACGGATTCTTTCCACCAAGTCGCAGTGACGAGGAGCTTTCCATTCGGAGAGAATTTGACTGCAGCCAGAATGTCGTCGTGTTCCAGGGGGCCAAGCAGCCGCTCGCCAGACGAGATGGACCAGACGCAGGCTGTCTTGTCATCCGAACCGCTGGCGATTCTCCCGGGAGACACATCGACAGCACGCACCCAATTTCCATGTCCTTGGAACTCGGTGACATTTTCTCGGCGCTCTGCATTCCATACGAGCACCTGCCCGTTTCTCGTCCCACCAACGACCCAGTTTCCGTCCCAGGACACCGCGATATTGAGAACAGTGCTTCCTGCATCCATGGCCGTCCCCGCGTCCTGGCCGTCTTCCGCTTGCCAATATCGAACCTTTCCGCCGTAGCCACCGCCCACAACGTGCTTCCCATCGGAAAGAAACGCGACCGAGCATACGTCCTTTGAAACGTTGATTTCCGTCGCTTTTACTTGCGTTTGGTGAGCGTTGCTGGAGAGTGGACTATTTACGATCGGATCTTGGCGCTCGTCAGCACCGCACTTTTCATCGTCTACTAGAGTCGTACACACCCGAAGGAATGCCTGACCAGCTCGGTGTCCTGGAAAACATGCTGACTAGGTATCAGCGCAGCGGAAAAAAGGATGCCCAGCCAGCGGGCGAATGCCCTGTACCTGCGTCAGGCTTTTCCTTAAATATCGATTCACACCCTCAATGGTCTCGTGCTCTGTGCCTCGGCGCAACATGCAGATAAATCTGATATTCATACCACCTTCAAGTCTGTAGTCTCACGCGAACTTTTCCATGACAAAAGCCCCAAGTTCTGGTTCAGTCAGGAATCGTCCACCCTTGACGCTACGTCCGACAGATTGTCGTAACAAGTTTGAAGTGGGCACAGACGATAGCAATGGTCAAGCAGAGGTAAGGTTCCAGTCCTCCGTGTCGAACTGGATGGTCTCTCCACAACATCATACTCTCGGTGGCTCCGTAGGCGCACTGGGTGCTCGGAGGGAGAAGAACGTCGTACTGCAACGAATGAATACTAATTAGACTAGAGGGTAACTGCTTGAATGTCACGGTGGTACTTCGCCCAAGATCCAAAGTCATCGATCACCTACTGCTACTGTACGTCGACCGTACGGATACCGTCTATCAATTCGGTCAACGATACCTCCTCACGAACCCGAACCATGATCAAACTGTCCGTCGCAACGCGTCCGTACTGCATGCGTGCCACTGGAGCGAGCAACAGCGCACCGAACGGTTTCCAAAGCCGAGCGATGAGTCGCAGCGCCCGCGTCTCAAGATCAAACTGAGGCACGCCGCACGAGAAATCCTGGTCGAGAAGGGGACTGATCCAGGGATGAATGAGAAGTAGACCTTCCATCCGAGACAGGTCGTCGGTAGTTTCGATCTCTACGTCCCCGAGCATCGGTGTCGTCGCACGATAAACAGGGAGGTTGTGCTTGGAATCTGATTCCGGGAGAGGGGCGAGGTCGGCGAGGGCGAAAACAATGCCAGGAAGTCTCAGGCGACCAGCGACCAGCGAGAGTGGGGGGAGATCGTGGAGACGCTCATACAACGCAACAGTCAGGGAGAGGTCAGGCATTGAGCGCAATGTCGCGATGATGCCACCCATCTCCACTGTCTCGATGGGTTGTGGAACATGCAGTGGCACGATTTGGTTGTAGACCGTGAGATCAGCGGGGAGGTAGCTGTGGTGACTACCTGAGCTCCCGGTCCATGCGAGAAGTGTGACATTAGCCGAACGTGTGAGGATATGCTCCAGGAGGCGACCGACTGCAAGGTTGCCTTCGCCGTATATGACCGGGATCGCAACGTTGAAGATGCCGAACAACGAGTAGGCAATATCTTCCTCGCGCGTCGTTTGACGCATCGAAGCCAAGTAGAGCTTCTCGCGCACCCTGTCTAAGCCTGGTTGAAGGGTGGCTAACTCCTGTCTCGCGAAGTTCATCGCCTGTTCCATCTCCGAAAGGATTGTAGGCGATTCTTTGTGATTGAGGGTGTCCAATCCAAGGTATGGCTTCCAGTCCTCGGTGTAGAATTGGACAACCTCGGAAGCAATGTATTCTTGGTATGTCCATCCGCGAGTGTTCCAGATGCTCCTCCAAAGACAGCCGAACTCCTGTGACTCTGACAGGACACCGAGAAGGTGGACGATCGTGAGGGACGCGCCACGATACCACCTGAACATGGCGACCAGCGATTCTTGCTGGACCCCTTTGTCGAGCTGGTTCACGCAACACGTGTCGCTCCATGCCCACTCGAAGCGAAGAGTGCGCACGAGCTTGCTGAAACTTTGCAGTTTGCTGTAGGCTGCAGACGCCGGTAGGTCGTAGATTGAGATTTTCTCGACTTGTTGGAATGTCGGTTCATTTGGCTGCCACTTGTGCGAGAGCATCACATATCGGTAGAATTTCTTTACCTCTCTCGAAATACGTGTGGAGTCGAGTCGAGTAGTCATTGAAGATCGCATTTCGTCATAGATTGGGAGGGCCTTGAAAGCTGCTGCTTGCTGGATTTTGTCAAACAGACGACCGGTAGTTGTGTCAATGAGCACGCGTGGCATGTGGCGGATAGTCTTCTCGATCACCTTTTGAATCGCGGGAGTTGCATCGACATACTGATGTCGTAGTTCTAGGATCGATAAAGTCAGTATGTATTGCTCCGCGCAGTATCCATACAGCGGCTCACCACAAATGTGTGGATCAGGAGACGCCTCGAGCTTTGAAATCATCGTCTGGAATGTCTTGAATGCTTCGCTGTGACGCCCCATACCGTGTAGTGCAGAGTGCTTCCTCTCGTACCCATGATGGGATGATGGGTCAAGGTCGATAGCCTGAATAGTACGGATCGTTGAGACCCGTCTGATGTGACGTGAAATACAATCCATACCTGGTCAGCATCGGTCAACGCCTCCTCCCATGAACCCACGACTGCTCGCACTTTGCTTCGCTTGAGGAGGATATCACATTGATCCGTCGGATCAAGCGACAATGTGTCGGAGTACCGTTTGACAGCCTCATCATAATTCTTAGAGTCCATCGCGGCGTCGCCTAGATTCTCCAGCCTCCCGATGCAGCGCGCTCGAAAGTCTGTTGGAAATGTTTGAATTAACCCTGGCTGCATCACCGTTGGAATCCCTCACCGAGTTCCCACACTGCTCGCTCGGGGTGTATACTCGTGTCCTCTACTAGCTCGCTCTGCATTTGTCGGAAACACTGGATGGACGCCGTGACGTGACCGTCCCTTTCAAGAACATCACAGATCGCCTGATAAACGAGGAACCTCGGAAGCCCAAACTAGGCCAGGGGAGGGTTAATGTCTTGCTCTGGACTATCATGTAAAGCGTACCTTTTCAGCGGCACCTAGCGCTTCGTCTACTGAGCCACGAATTAACATCGTGCTCGCCCACTTGATTAATACACTGTTCGGGTTCGAGGGACCGAGGGACAAGGCAATGGAGTAGGCTGCAAGTGCTTGGTCATATTCCTTGAAGTTCGATGCC
This sequence comes from Xerocomellus dryophilus, assembly GCA_038089495.1. Taxonomy (NCBI): domain Eukaryota; kingdom Fungi; phylum Basidiomycota; class Agaricomycetes; order Boletales; family Boletaceae; genus Xerocomellus; species Xerocomellus dryophilus. The sequence goes on from JBBPKY010000575.1 coordinate 9,870, forward strand.
TCGTCCCCAATGCTTTCAAGTGATGTGACGCATCTGTGCGTAAAATCTGATAAGAGTGATTGAATGCACTATGTTGTAGCCCTCTATGCAAAACTCACCGGTAACCCAATCGATGATCCGCATGTTGGCTCTCACCTCTGTGTTTCCAGTAATCGAGAGCTCGATAAGAGATTCTGCAGCATCATGTATGCGGCCTTGAGCATACAAGGCTTCGCAGTGATGCTGCTGCTCATGAGCACGAAGGACGGTGCGAAGGTCATTGATGAGGCTATCCTTTTCATCGGCCTTGCGTTGGGAGTCCGCAAGCTGCGTGCGGAGTTCGTCGACGGTTTGTTCGAGATGCGCGATTTTTCTATCTAATGGACGTGACTTTCGACGAAATGTGAGTCAGGGTGACGATGGACCCACTCGAGCTCTCGTCGCTTGCACCAAGTGACTTTATGGCTTCATTGAGGGTATTCACATTCTGGTTGGCTGCGCGTTGGGAATCGGCGAGCTTATTACGCAGCTCTTTGATGTTTTTTTCGAGATGCGCGATTTTGCTGTCTAATGGGCATGTCGGTAACACGTGAGACAGGGTGCTCATAAACGTACTTGAGCTGTACTCCTGTGCACGAAGGGACTCCTCGAGCTTAGCCTTTTCAGCCCTCATGCGCTGGATTTCCTGTTCATGGAGCATCTGCAACAGTCAACAAAGCGGGTTGTGATTAGAAAACCATCAGTCTTGTGAGCGCACTTACATCTTCATAGTAGGACGAGGGAATTACAGCTTGGAGACTCCGTAGGGTGATTTTCTTGTCTCCACCGATCACAATGTCGTAGTTTGCAGAGATGGCGATACACACGACCTCAGCTGGATGCTGTATGACAGGCCCTATTCGCTTGCGTGTCGTAGTGTCCCAGAACGAGACCGATGATCCGGCAGATGCTGCGATGAATGTGCCGTTGCTTGCCAGGGCGATGGACTTGGCATTCGTGCTGCTGTGAATGGACCATTTCGAGAGCGTCGTGCCGGTGGACACGTCCAGACGGTTGATGTTGCCCTCCAAAGACAGGACAAAGAGTTGCTTGCTGTCGCAGGCCCAGGCGAGGGACTGGTTCAATGACGAGCCAGCGTGGATTGGGACGTCGACGAGACGGCGAGCGTCGTGGCTGTCATAGATCTGCACGGAATAGCGGCTCCACGTTGCAACGGCGATCAGGCGTCCGTCGGGCGAGAACTTGACCGCGACCACGTAGTTGTCGCGCTGCAAGGGGCCGAGCAGTCGCTGGCCAGCCGGGAGCGACCAGACGTAGACGGTGCCGTCCGCCGAGCCCGTCGCGATTCTTGTCGCATCCGGGGAGACGTCCACCGCGTACACATAGCTGCTGTGTCCTTTGAACTCGGTCACCTTCGAGTGGCTCTGAGTGCTCCACACGGTCACCCGGCAGACACCCGTCCCGTTGACGACCCACTTTCCATCTGGTGACACCGCGAGGCTGCCGACGATACTCCCCGCGTCCATTGGCGAGCCCACCTCGGCGCCGTCGTCCACTCGCCAACGTCGAATCCTCCCCTCCTTGCCACCGCTCACGATGTGCTTTCCATCGTCCAGGAATAAAACCGACCATATGCTGTCTCGACCATCGATGTCGACCGTTTTTACTTCTTTGTTGGGTCCCCGTCAGTATCGCATTTTCCAAGAACTTGCCTGCCAGGTACCCACCATTCCTTGACCGCCGGCCTATTTTCGAAAACATCCTTGAACGGGAATCATGGTGAAAAAGAGGTGCGCGTTAACGCTGTTGTCGCCTGGCGTACACGTGTCCTCTTGTTACTATCCGAATCAGTTCGCACACTGGCGATAGGGATCTCGTGGATCGCCAAGCTGACCATCCATCCAAAGGTTCGCATTTTATTTAGGCCGCAAACTCAGAACAATTCGTATTGAGACTTATATCTTTCAGATTTATCTTCGACTTTAGTCGCGGATGGGGACCTTTGACGTTCTCTCGCTAAGTGACGGCGACCCTCAGACGTTCCAGCACCGTGACCCCGCCGCGCTTCTCAAGATCATTCGAGACAATTTCAACACCCAGTATGCATCCCAAGCAGCTTCACTCGCTGAATTTCGTGATGCTGTCTCCGCGCACGGTGGTACCGAGGTTGACGCCACACTACTAGCGAATTTCCAGTCCCACGTTCCACTCTCGAATTACGATGACTATAAACCATTCGTAGATAAATTCAACGTACGGCCATGCAAGGAAGAAGACGTCACGAACATGTTCTCCCCTGGACTACCGGACTTTTTTGCAGTTTCCAGTGCTACATCCGGAACAAGCCCAAAGATTATCCCCAAATACAATCATCGCGCAAGATTAAAGATCCCGACTCGCCCACTGTTCGATCCAAATAGCAAGGACCCACTCGCTGTATTGATATGCACAAGATATAGTGATGTCAAGGTGATAGAACGTGCACCTGGTGAGGTGGTGCAAAGGATCCCCGTCTGCGCCGGATCAGGGGGAACGTTGCGTAGAAGCCTTGGATGGTATACTGACGATGAAAGCCGGATGTCCCTCACTAGCACGTTTTTTCCCTCCTATCCACGACGACGCACACTGATGTCCTGCGCGTTCCAGTGTCAGGCTATGCTGTACCATGGGCAGCCACCGTGATCGGATATGTTCCTTCCTTACTGATCATCCACGGCCTCTTCTTCCTCGCACACAGAGACGTGTGCCACTTCCATACGCCGTTCGTGACGTTGTTCGTCGATCTCATTCGTCACATTAACGAGCATTGGGAAGTGCTCGTATCCTGCATTAGGGATGGTAGACTGCCTGATCTGGAAGGCATTGATCATGTTCGAGAGTACTTGCAGGCGCGTCAGACGCCAATGGTTATGAATATTGTTACTGAAGTGCTACGCAGGCTCACTTCCATGCCGATCCGGAGCGCGCAGCAGAGCTGCTTGAGATTGGGCCTCCGTTCTCCTTTGAAGGATGGTTCCCCCGCGTTTGGCCAAAAGCGAACGAGCTTTTGACCATATGCAGTGGCCCGTTTGCTGTTGTACTTCCGAAGGTGTGTGGTTACGTGGTCGCAGATGATTGCGATAGATTGAAGCATCTCATCCAGGTGAGGTCCATTCTGGGACCAAACATCTCCATCCGTTGTTCTGTGTATGCTTCATCGGAGGCCCTGATGGGTGTTCCACATGATGCAAACAAACTGGATGAATTTGTTCTTCGAAGTGATGACGTTGTCGAGTTTTTGGATGTCTCGCTAGATGCAACTCGTGAAAACATTTGCCAAGCAGTCAGTATTTCGCCTTCCAGGTTGGAGCTCTGAATGTTTACTTACTGTGGTAACGCAGTGGGAAGTGGAAGTGGGCAAATACTACGAGCCGATCTTGACGACTAGAGATGGCTTGTGGCGATATCGACTGGGTGATGTTCTCTGCATCGTCGGGTTTGAAACCGGGAGTAACTCCCCATTATTCAAATACTCGGGAAGGAGATGGTCACTATATCACCATTCATACGCACTGGACATGACCTCTGATGAGCCATTGGGACAGGTTGTCGATTCGCCTCCCGGGCCGGCTTACGCAGGTCACAGATTATCATCTCCTAGCAGCTATCCAGGCATTTAGCTCGGAGGACGCAGTTCGAGTGCATGAATTTACGACTGTGCTAGATGACCGCACGCTACTGCCCGCCCTGGGATTTTTCATCGAACCCGCGGGACCGCTCGGTGCGTCGGCGTATTGACATGTAGTGTGATGGATGAGTGGCTACTCACCCATCCAATTGTACGATAGGGCCGAACGTACACCAGGCACCACGAAAACTCTTCGATGCTCTCGTTGCCGGTAACAGTGAGCATGAGCGCGCGCTCGAGCGCGGGCAGATTCGGATCCCGACGATCCGGATTGTGAAGGCGGGCACGTTTGCAGAATATCGTCAGTGGAAAGCCGAGAGCGCAAATATCCCCCCCGGACAGATCAAAGTACCCCTGATCGTCCCCAACCAAACCATGCAAGAGTGGATCTTGGAGAGGGTCATTCAAGAGCTGTGAGGAGATGTCTCTTAGAATCGGTTGTATTTGTATTTGCGACGAAGTCCCATACCCGGCGCCGTGGTGGGTGTCGACAGCCCTCAGTGTTTTGAACTTGAACAATGTAGCTGGTTCGTCACCGTTTGTCTGTGAAGTTCCAAACCACATCGAAGATATCGTCATTCCCCCAGAGTTTCAACAGGGAACCCATTTTTATATCGCTCATGCTACCCAGCGTAGATGCGAACACGACGGCTTACACTTGTCGCTCAGTCACAGTCTCGGACTGCCGTTCGGTGCACTCAAGTTGGTCACGGCATCAACAGGTCTGGCATGTCTGGTGGACCGTTACAGGCGAATCGCACATGATCCCCGCAGAACAAACGTCTCGCTGTCAGTGGCTTCCCTGTTCCTACGATAGCCACGTGTCCTCCACGTAAACATTTGCAGCACAGACTTACCGATCCGCACAGGCAGAACAAGCTCGCGTGAGACGGCGGTTTTCTACATTTCGTACGCGAAACTTGCAAGACGAAGCGTTCGTACGGGTAAAATAGACATCCGAATCAGCTACCACCCTCCCTTCCCAGTTTCTACGCAAAAAAAAAATAAGCTCCCGCTCAAACCCGATGCGTACCATCTCCCAACATCTCGAGTCGAACCGCCTCCGAGCGATCCACTTCACCCTCCACTACTTGACCCTGCTCATGCCCCGGAACGACTTCCGCGAACTCTATCGCCGACACGGCCGCGTTTTCACTGAAAACGGGTCGCAACGGCACACCGAATCCGGTGTCGATCCCCTGCCAACGACCATGGGTGTCGCGGTCATAACGTTCTCGCACGCTGACGATGAACCGAGGCATTATGGGGCATAGAGTCATAAAGTAAAGCAAGGTCAGGATAAGCATGAACGTGCTCTTTAATGTAAGTTGGGTCTGGAGCCAAACCATGGCGATATTGTAAATTATGTTTCTAGAAGTTCGGAGTGGTTAGTTTTTTGCGGGTAATTGAAGGTATGTAAGACGGGCGGGAGAGTGCGACGGCGAGAAATGGAACTGGATGAAAGCAAAAAGGGAAGACATACGCAATGAAATATAGAATTCCATCTTTCATGAATTGTTGCATGTAGCGATTAGGCTGCCACTGCTTGGTTGCTTGATACAACGTAATTGATGCCTTCAAGGTTGAGAAGATGGCAAGCACTAAAAGCATAACACCAAGTGCAAATCGGAGAGCAGTAATGGTCCATAGTAGGTGAGATGGGAAATCATTGAATGAAATATTACAGAAAGATAGATCTGTGACTTGGACAACTCTAACTGGAGTAAATGATGATAGGAGATAAGGAGTAACACATGAGATTCCAGCTTGCTAGTTTGCAGTTGAGCTTGAGACATACCTGAGAAGTACCGGGCATTGGGATTGGCATAGATACCTTGAAAAATAAAGGAGATAATAACCAGTGGCACATAAATGAACAAGAGGCTATAAAGGATCCTTTTGGATCGATTCCACATTGCATACACCCGCAGGATCATGACCACTGTAATTTAAAAACATTAGGGAAATCAAATCAAGGGGTAGAATACTCACAATCAGCAGCAGAGAGGAATATAGGAAATGCCCAGGTAGCTGCCAGATAGATTCCAGTACCTTTAGAATATCCATGCCTCATACAGATACTGTAAGGACTGTCAATTGGTGTGCTTACATCTATGAACTGTTATCAATACATCTGACAATGGAATTTAGGTGCATACATCTATCAAAAGATGGTCATTAATAACAGACAAGGCACAATGCAGAAAAACTCACATTTACTGGACCAGGGACAAGGGTAGTACCACCTGAAAATGTATCTGATCAGCTCAATCAATTTCTGAATTTAATGCTGAACATACGGAGGCTGAGAAGACTTGAGAGCATATTCATTTAGCTGTGTAACTTGACATGCATCATAGCAATAATAAACCTACATAGCCCAAGAAAGACCAAAATAGCGGACCTACAGAACTGTCAATTCAAAAACATGTAATAGAGTGACCCCAAAGCCATTACACACCAAAACAAACATTGTGGAGACCCAGGTCCAGGATCTGTGCTGTAAGATCATAAGGGACTTGGTCCTTGCCTGATAATTGCTCCTGCCTCACCCAAATATAGTCTATCTTCAAGGGTTGTCAGCCAACAAATGAGATGTAGAGAGCAAAATAAGCTAATAATATACCTCTCTCGAAAACATGAGGACTGCCAGCAAAGGGATATGAGCCCAGTTCTCATTTCAGTTTGAGAAGAACAGCATGCACAAAAGTATTGCTCACCATAGTCATATACAACAGCAGTGACGACCACGACTGCATTCGTCTATAAGATCAATCACCGATCAGAGGTACTATGAACAACATACGGGATACATAGTCAGTCCTCTGGAGGTACTCCAAAGTGGACTGAAAGCCAGAAGGGTCCATGATAGACATGCAGGCAGGAATAAACAGCAAGGTCGAAGAGAGGAAGGTTGTGGGTGGTTCAAACTTGGGAATCCCTGGCGGTCATGTGTTTTGTACCAAGAAGTATCCGTAACAAAGTTTCATGTATGACCCAGATCTTATTTGACAATAGGCCTAATATGGCATAGGGCACTGGAGGGCGTCCTTGTTGCACAGAAAACAGTTGTCATATACACAGCATCGAGCACAAGACGAAGTTCTTTGCCATTCATTTTACCAACAGTGCTCTGAACTGTGATGATCAAGCAGCGCGTCGCAACGTCGAGTGCACCAACTTGAACATTGCCTGAGTGTTGAACCTGTGGATGGTTCTGCACCTCCGCGTTAAGCCCGAGGATCAGACCGGTACTGGAACCGGGGGAATCGTGAGGTAACCTGGGCCCGACTCAGGAATCTGGCGCGATTGATTGCATGGTCCCACGGTCATTGGTCGGCCCAAGGGTAATGGGGATCGTATGATTTCCGCTGTCCATCCAAGTCACGGTGACTGCAGCACAGGCCATTAGTGAATGAGCTGGGAAATAACGGACTCGGAATGAATACCCATGCCGTGCATGCCTCCTGGAGGCTCCGAGTCATCAGCATCATGATCTGGGTTCAAACCGTGATCCGACTTTCGGCGTGACCAACCAAGCGCATCATGCACTGCCAAATCGCCAGGTTGTATAACTGGGGCGCCTGAGTGTATGTAACTGGAGCGATGCTCTGGAAGTGCGCCACCGCCGCCACTCCACAAGCACAAAATAGAGACTCACCAGATCAATCTTACAGTCCGAACCACTTGAATGGCACAGGTTCGACACGTTTAGCCATGCTTGGCACATTCTTCCAAGGACCTGTCGGCGGCAAGGAGAAAAAGAGACGCATCGAAGCCCGATTTGCCTGTACGCACCGCTGAGTCTCAGGCTATCCCCCACCGAACATCCTGATACTGTCGTCATCACAGAACACATTGTCGACAAGGACTCGTCGCGATACTTGTTTGAAGTTTTCGTTGCAATAGATGAAAAACGACTATCCTATGCCATTCTACATGGTAGACGTCTTCGACAAGCCAGATGGTCAGGTACTAGAGACAGCTCAGCCTATCTCCGAATCCATCTTGCTTCTCACACACAAGAGACAACGCTCGCCGCAGGTATACGCCATTTTCTGCAGGATGGTGAACCTCCATCCTCGTCGGTCACTTTCTCGAATCCAACCTCAAGCCCTTCAGATCTCTTGGCATCGACACCGAATTCATGTACCACCAGCCCCGCGGCCGACCACCCAAAGTCGGGTCCGCATGGCTCACCAAGGAGTGGTGCCACTGATCCAAATGGACGGTGAGGGTGGGCTATATTGCACGACACCGAAGAAGACTAGCACGCCTACGGTTGATTCCGTCGGCCTGAAGTCCAAACGCGGCGAGTTCAAAGACCAACTGTGAGAGCATCTTTGGTCGGGGAATCCATGCTCCTCCCTGGCTCTGTAACAAGGCCCTGTGTCTCAATGGGGTCGTCGGTTCCTTGCTCTCAGAATGGCCCCACACGACGTGCCCGTCCAGTTCCCCCTCACTGGGGAATCTAATTTCGTCGCATCGCATTTTGGTGACCATA
>JBBPKY010000576.1:0-18013 GCA_038089495.1 Xerocomellus dryophilus
GGGCATGCTCTCCAATGTACAGTGAGACCAGGTTGACAGCAACAATTAAACAGCAGTATGATATGGAAGCAGAAACTATGGACAGTCTGTGACATAACTTACAAATATGGTCTGAATGTGTTTTACTTTTATCCTGAACAGTTTGTGTCAGAGACTCAACAGTGGGACTTGAGTCACTTGGAAGGATAATGGGATGGGTGACAAAGGACAGCAGAGCTTCTGGTGGTCTCACCATACTATATTATTGTATCCTTGATCATCAAAAGAAGGGCAGTGTGTCCTTTAGTGGCCTGCAGATAGGCAGCTACAAAATGAGGCTCATTGAAGTTGTAGCTATGCAGTAAATAGATGACACCAGCAGCCTGTCATCTATTATACCACTAGTATCCTATTTTGATCTATGGACTCTCCTGCTCAGGATGCAACTCTGGAACTCTGGAGTTCCTTTTGTTCCTTTTTCATACTAGTCTTTATGTTATATGTTTTATTCTCCATTAGTTTTAGTTCTGCTCTATACCTCTCTTCAATCCTGTATCTTGCTTACAAGCACAGCTCCAGCATCTGCTGTGTTTGAGACACAGCTCTGCTTTACTTGGATCCAGCTCCATTTTCTTACAAACTCCATTACTACTCAGTTTCCCCCACTGTATATAGCATTGCCCTCCAGTGGACCCAAGCCTGGCATACTCAATTACTGAACTCAGGAAAATAATTAACAACCAACCCCTTCTATAACAGGAGCAGGTGTAGTGTACTGCAAGCTTGGGGGTAAGTTAAGAATAACACCTGCTCTTTGGTCAAGGTTAGATTCCTGGCAAGTTTAGCCAAGACTTCCCATGGGTTATTGGTTTGGAAACCTATCCATTCAGGTCCAGGAATATATTCTTAGGACTCAATCCAGCCATAGTCTGGATGAACATGGAGTAGAAGAGAGCTGATTAGGTGAAGTTAGGTGATTCTGGACCAATGACAATGACCAGAAATGATGACAAGGGCAAAAAAAGATGATATAGGTGGGAAAAGACAATGTGGACAAGAGATGAGGATTTCCAACAACCTGGAAATGTGGGTGAGTAGTGCACATAGGCAAAAACTGTTTGCAGATTGCAGTACAAGGGTTTTATAGCCCTTGGAAATATCCTGGACTTGTCTGAACTAGGAAGATGTCAAAAAATGCATACAAAAGGTACCAGTCCTGAAAACATGTCTAAGTACTAATAAAACCAAATATGGCTAAAGCGGTCGCTTCCAGATGTGAATGGAGTAGCTATAGTAAATCCAAGTAGGTGTTGCACATCTGGATAAGCTCAGAATGACTGGGTGATGCTGGATAGGTGCTAATATGAGTGGATATCAATAGAAATGTGGGATATTGACAAATACAAACCTAAGGAACTATGATTCCTCACACCACATTGTTTTTTGACTGGATTTGTCTCATCTTGCCTGGTTCCTTCCCCTCTTGTCCTGGATTTATTCTGGACCCTTTGACCCACACCCAGATATATCTATGCTATCCCTTCTCACCTCTTTAACCTGAACCTCTTGGGACAAGTAACACTCACACCTGACTTTTACTTTCCTACTCACCACTTGATTGTCCAGATTAACTTCCTTCATAGTTGGTGTCTCCCTTGTTATTGTTCTTATAACTGGAGCCCACCATGAGGAGTTTTGAAGGGTCAATGAGAAGGTCACTAAGACCAACACAACAGTACCTAGAGATTGAAGATCTCCTTGCTGACTTTCACAGACTCAACATTTCCACAGGATCTGAGTTTCTTATACTGGTTACATCAGATAGAACTCACCATGCTCAACTAGGTTTCCCAACTCTTGAAGTTGATTCACCCTTTGTTCCAGGAGGATTTGTACAATCAACACCTGAACAGACTGCTCCTGCTTCACAATATCGTTTGCCAGATTTGAGCTCACTTTCACCTTATCCCATCTTTCATTTTTGAAATCATTTCCATTATTGTCACCACCATCCAAGCTTACTCAGTTGTCTTCTCTTTCATTTCTATTTGACCTTAGTGTTTGTTCAGTTGCATCTGCTTCAAATCTGCTCTCTTCCTCTACTTCATCCACTTCTGCTTCCTTTGTTACCCCTGCCACATTACCATTTCATATCTCTGTTTCTTGGATTCCCCTTGATTTGGTTATTCCAATTAACCTGTTAGCTAACCTGCCACAGAATCTGCCCCTATCTATGGCCTAACCACTACAAATGCCTCTTTAGGGGATCCTCAATGGTCTAAAGTTTGACAGAAAGAAGCCCTCTGAGCTTTCCCAGCATCTCAAGGATATTGACTTTCTTGGTGATGCAGCTATCCTTGGTCAGGCTAAGAAGATCAAGGTGGCTATCTGCTATGCTACCTTAGATGAGGCAGAGGTATGGAAAACATTCCTGGAGGCATCTACTATACCAGAGAGTTGGGCTAACTTCATGAAAGACACAAAAAGGATGTAGCCTGGATGTAAGGGTACTGACCAGTACAGTTGGGCAGTGGATGTACAGTATCTCATTCAAGACTACAGTTGTTATGTGAGACATATTCTTGGTAGGTTGAGCAAATGACGTTGTCTCAAGGGAGGTACTCATGAAGAGACAGACCATCCTTGAGTTATAGTGAAAGGGAAAGACCAAGACTAGAGGGTTTCTTAGGAATCTAGGACTAAGTGAACAGCTTAGGACACAAGAGAACACTAGATTGCATAGATCAAGAGTAGGGAAAAGATACAGACAGCTAGGTACTTATACTAAGGGACACATAAGCATAGAACCTCATAGAATAAGTAGGAATGTGATGAGTAAATGGGAAGACGTAACTGATATGATAGAATTGGTTAGAAGATGAAAGCTGTCTGTAGATAAGACAATAAATAGAAATAGAAATGAGTAAACTATCCCCTTCTGGTAGGAATCAAGTGGAACAGCATGAGGTGTCATAAAAGAATAAGGAAGATGTTGAAAGAACCAAAGAGACGTAAGCAATGAATCCAATGGTAAGAACACATACCAATGAGGATGTGAGTATATTGATAGAAAGAGAAAAGATAAAGCCTGGTAGCAAGAAGATGAATTGTAACATTACCCCCTTTGTACATATAATTGAACCCCAGGTTCAATCAAAATTCCTCTAGGGCAATTCATGTTCAAATGAAGTGGAAGGCCCAAAGATATGGGTGGCCTGCTCTGCAGAAAGGATGTTAAGTGGACAATCATCAGTGATATGGCCTCCTATATCACAATTACCACAGGTCTTGGTAGGGAAAAATCGAGCGCTATGTTCCCACTGACTGCAAAAGTTGCATTGGATAGACAAACAAGTGGACTGAGGGTGTCCTGGAGTGGATACATGACAGTGTGGACAAACATATGTAGTGGGGACAGTCCTCTCTGTAGTGACTGAGATCATGGCACCAAAAGCATTCGGTAAGAGCCAAAGCAGGTCGATGGGTGATGGGGGGGTGAAGAAGATGAGAGGGAGCAGAGATGACTGGTCGATTGTCACCAATGCAAACAATGAATACTCAGGATTAACTGCCATGGAGGTCGAGGATATGTTAGAAGGAGCTGGAGATGACAGCCAAGAAAGGAGGGAAGCATTGGGAGGGGCAGGCATGGGAACAGAAAGAGGGTATGGGAAGGAGGTTTGATTGGGAGGGAGCTCAGAATGAGTAAGATATCTATTGCATTGTTCCATAGTCATGGCAAAAAAAATCCTTCAGAAGGTGGGGTATAAGATAGCCAGAGGCATCTGTTTAATGAACAAATGGAAACCATGGAGATGAAGGATGGGGAAGATATGGTTTGGAAGGTTTGTGATGAACATACAGAGGGGGATTCCAAATTTGTCCAGCAAGTCATGTAGAGCAGCAAATGCATGATATCTTTGTGTAGTGGCGATGTTGTGGAAGAGGCGGACCAGTTCCTGGCAGATCAGGTCTTCATGGTAGAGGGGGAGGTCCTCAACAATGTGGAGGAGAGCAGGATTGGCAAGAATGGCAGTGTAGAGCGAATGCGTGGTGGAGATGGGTAAGTAAGTAGGCAAGACTTGCTGAGAACACAAGGGGAAAGTAGAAGGTGAGGTAGACAGCAAAGAAGAAGATATTGAACAAGAAAGAAATGACATAATGGTCAGGAAAAAGCACAAAGATCATTTGCTAGGGGGATACTTCATGAAGAGATACTGCTTCCTAGAAGAGGAGAAGAGAAAGAAAGATGGGAAATCACAAAATACAATGAGCTTTCTTATATTCAGAGAGTATGAGGAGGGCATGCCAGAGATTACTTTCTGGTTTCCATATATTTTTGGGTGAAGGATATCCCTTCCATGTGGTCAGGTACAGTTGTTGGTCAGGGATGCCCTTGTGTGTAACAATATGGTCAACTTTGTATTCTTCTTCAGTTTCAATAACGTCAGGAGGGGGTCGAGGGAATGAAGGACCATGTGCTTTGGTTTGCTGAAAAGAGGTTAATAGAGTGGCATGGAAGACATTGTGGATTTTCCATATGGAAGGAAGTTGAAGTTGATACATGAGGGGAGATAGTACCTGGATTATTTCAAATGGCCCATGGTGTTTGGGTGCAAGTTTCCTAGAAGGGCAGGGGATTTGAAGATTGGTCGCTTCTAGCCATACCTTATCTCTGACTGATCATTCTATCATGATCTGTTGGGCAGTTTCATATGCTGCTAAGGCTTCTTTTCAGGCTTGGTCAAGGGAGGATAGATGACTTTCTAGTGTGGGAAGGAAGGTTTTTCTGAGAGAGGGGTAGGCATGAGGTTCATAACCAAGGAGAAGAGAAAAAGGAATGACTTTGGTGAAACTGTGGGAAACAGAGTTATGTTGGAACTCAGCAGGGTTAGGAACTTGGACCACTTGTGTGGGTTATTAGTGCAAAAGATCCAAAGATAGGTTTTGATTTCTTGATTAGTTTGTTCTGTGTGTCCATCAGTCTGAGGGTAATAGGTGGTGGATAGGCAGACATCATATTCAAGAATATAAGCTAGTTCTCTGGCAAAGGCGGAAGCAAATTGGAGACCTCGATCAGAAATGAGGACATTGTGAAGTCCAAAGTGTTTGAACACATGGTCAAAAAAGAGTTGTGCTATACTGTTCGCATTGATGGTCTTTGAGCAAGGAACAAGGATTACCCCCTTTGTAAGGCCATGATTGACCACAACTATTAAGGAATCATGACCATGAGATGACGGTAGGTCTGTGATAAGGTCCACAGAGAGTTGTTTAAAAGGCAGGGGCAAGGTAAATTTGATTGGAGAGAGAGGAGGTGTGACTGGGTGAGTGTATACTTTGTATTGTTGACAAATGGAGCATCAAGCAATGAAGTTGTTAACAAAGACAGACAATCCCAGCCACCAAAAATTGCACTCAACAATGGCCTTGGTGCAAAAGCAGCCAAGATGACCCAAGAGAGGAGAAGAATGGATAGAGTGGAGCAGGGAGGAATGGGCAGTTGGTGGAACATACATTCTTCCCTTGTAGTAGAGGTGGCCATTGTCGAAGGTCCAATCTTTGAGGGAGGAATGAGGAAATAGAGGTGAGTTACAGTATCATCTAAACTTTGGATAGTGTGAAGGATGAGGAGGTCAGAGGAAGAGGAGTTGTGGATGTGGTGGGCAAGTGTAAGGTCAAGGGCATTGATGACAGCTGGCAGGGGTATGATGGCTGCATCAGTGTTATCAGAGGAGGTATCAATGTTATCCTGATAAGATAGAGTGTCTGTAGGGGTGAGCTTAGTTCCTGGGAGTACTTTCCAGATGAGGTCAAAGTCCTGGAGGAAAAGGGACCAACGAGCCTGTCAATGAGATAATTTGTGAGGATCTTTGATGTATGATAGGTTCTTATGGTCTGTAATAATAGTAACAGGGTGAGGTGTTCCCTGTATGTACTTTCACCAATCAGTGAGGGCAAGGATGAGAGCAAGGAGTTCGTGATCATAAATATCATAATTTTGTTCAGCTGGGGCAAAGGTACAGGAGTAATAAATGCATGGGTGGAGATTGCTGTTGGTGCTAGCTTGGAGAAGGATTGCTCCAGCAGCAAATAAAGATATGTCTGTCATAATAGAGAAAGGATGGGTGATATCAGGAATGAAGAGGATAGGTCCAGCTGAGAAGGTGGCTTTGAGAGTGTCGAATGCGCATTGTTGGAGAGGGGTCCAAGTCCAGGGCTGGTCTTTCTTGGTAAGGAGATTTATGTAGGGGGGTGACGACATGTGAGAAGTTAGGGATGAACTTGCGATAGAAGTTCATGAAACCTAAAAATGAATGAATGCCTTTCATCAAGGTGGGTGGTTTCCATTTGTGAATGGCTGAGAGTTTGATGGGATCCATCTTGACCTTTCCTTGGCCAATAATCATGCCAAGGTATTCCATATGGGGGGTGTTGAAGGTGCATTTCGAAAGTTTGAGTGATAGTCTGTATTCACAAAGATGGACTAATATGTGGCAGATTCGTTCATGGTGTAGGGTGAGGTCATTTTGTGTGTGAATGCCTAGATGTTGGAAATCAGTAGTTGAGTTCAATTCATATGGACTCGACACTTAGTAGCTTACATAAGCAGGCCTTATTTTGGCCTCATATTACTGTAGTTTTTCTTTAGTAACTACACTATAGTTTTCTACACTAGATTGTCCATGTAGATTTTTAGCCATCATTCAGCGATCATGTCCACAAAGATGTGATTCATGAATGCTTGAAAAGTGGAAGGGGCATTACAAAATCCAAAGAACATGACTGTTGGTTCAAAAAGGCTGAAGGGGGTGATAAATGCAGATATTGTTATGTCCCCATTGGATATTGAATTTTGTGAAAAGGGTGGAGTCTTTCATGTTGTCAATGAGTTCAGGAATTAGGGATAAGGGGTAAGCATTATGAACAGTGTGCGAGTTCAGGTACTGGTAGTCTTGGCAGGGGCACAAGGATTCATCTTTCTTTGGGACAAAAAAGAAAGGGACTGCTTGTGGGAGTTTAGAAGGGACAATCTGTTCAGTTTTAAGATGTTCTTGAATGAACTCCTTACATGTTTTCTGTTTCCTGGGGTTAAGAGGATAGATCTTGGCAACCTTTGGGGTGAATGAAGGTTTGAGGTCTATTGTGTGATCATACAGTCATGGGTCTTTTATAAGAACACATCTTCTAGGTCTATGCACCACTCAGGGATGGAGCATTCTATAGTCGCTGTGTTACGATTTCTTTTCCTTTTTCCTTTTTTTGTCGAAAGTTCTCTCTCTCATGTTCTAGAACCTTCTCCCCGTTCCTATGGAACACCTTCTGCCTAAACGCAGCTTTCATTCTACACGCTGTGCATGGTTACCTTTACTCCGTTCCCACTTACCATCTATGGATGTCTATTCCTGTTCATGCGCAACCCTGCGCAGCCTCATCCTTCTATCATACGATCCAAGCCTTTCCCCTTATATCCGTCTTAGCATTTCTGCTATGAACACTGCTTGGTCCGTGCGCCACATTCACACTATTTAAGTAGACGACTCTTCACATGTATTTCTCTAACTTCAACCTGCTCAATATACCTTAAAGCAGCCCCTCGGATTTCTCTAAGTCTTCGCCTTACTTCTGAGTAGGTGCTCCTTGTCTTACCGTGCTCGCTACAACGTCCCTTGTAGCTCCCTCGGTCTGTGGAAGCCCCAGACACACTTTCATCCCTCCGAAGGATACCACCTTGGAGTACTCGTCCTTGTACATCGAAGGATACCCCTCGACTTTCTGTGTTCGTCGAAGTGTCCCTTCGATACCTTCGTCCTAGTCTTCTTACCTTTGAGCCTACGTTAAGCCCTACCCGGGTCTAGCGTAACACGCTGCATCTTGTGCCAGTTGGATAGAGAGGGTGATCTTATTAAGGTGTTCACAGTATGGGTTCATCTGGGGGAGGTACTCACGTAGAGACACATTGTCCCCAGAGGAATACCTTTGGGAAATTAAAGAGGATAATTCCATGTCTACATCTAATCCAAGCCAACAAAGAAGGTATCTCTGTGAGAGATTGTCATCAGTGTAAGAAGAGGGGGACTTAGGAAAGGAGAGGATTTTCTTTCTCCAGTTGATGTGAGGGTTTTTGTTCCTTAGCCAGGGCATTCCTAGGACGATCTGTTTCCTTCCTAGGCTGACAACCATAAGATCTGGGTTTTCAGGACTCTGGGGTAAAAGTAGACGTGTCCAGGTCTTCCATATGATGGCTCCTCTATGATTGGTGGTTCCATCTATGTTATATGCTCACACGGGTTCAGGAAGTTTGAAGAGAGGGAAGTTGGCAAGAGATAATAGTCCAAGATCAATTAAATTTCCAGTAGCTCCAGAGTCTACAAGGGCGGTGGTTTCGACGATTTGCTTTCCCACTAGTAGCTTGACAGGGAATTGTAGGATTCTTTCATTGGCAGAAGCTACTAGTACATTGGAAATAGTGTGAGAAGACGATGTCAAGACAACTTCTCTGTTCAAAAATCTGTGGTAGAGATTAAAAAAATCTCCTCTTTGGGTTTTTCATAACACATTTGGAGGACTTGGAGAATCTCAGCTTCATCTTTTCCCTGGGTCTTCAGGGAATTGATAAAGGTTTTGATGGCAGATGGAGCAATGACTAGGGTAGAGGTTGATGTTGAAGGGGAACTAGTTTTAGTGGCACTGACTTCTTTCTAGGGAACAAGCAAAGAACTTCTAAAACAAGAGGCTCTCTAGACAATTGCCTGTTTCCTCCACAGATAGAACACTAGAAGCTAGGGATAAGTATCTTCTAGATGAAACAGTCCTAGTATTACTAGAAGTGAATTGGTAAGTAACTTAGTGTACCAGTAGTGTGGGTTGTTTGCTGATCCTCAACAAATGTTGCCAAGATCAGTTTTGAAGATTGCTTCAGACTATGTGTCTGGTTAGTAAATAATATCCTAGTCAACACTTGGGTTGCTGGATACAATGAGTTCGATTGTAGAGGGAAGTGTAGGATAAAATAATCCTAGTGATAGAAGTGAGTGAGCAGCTTATTGGAGACTGTTCCAAGGGTAAACTGCAAAGCTGAGGTATTCACACAAGTCTCTTAGGTTGCACAAATTGGTTTCCTAACTCAATTGCATTGCAAATGTAAGGAGTTATGGTTTTTGACCTACTAACTGTACTATCTCTTATCCCTTGAGGTGGATAGTCAGTTAGGGAAGTAAGGATCACAATAACACTAGCAGAAGGTATTGCTGGGGATCTGTTCCCTTTTGTTGCCCAATTTAGAGTTTTCTCCCAAAAGGATGTCCTATATGACTTGTTCTAACTATGGATTCAAGTCTTTACTCCTAACAATATTCTAACTATGCTAGAGCGAAGTATATAGCCTACTAGAGGTCCTCTGTTGGGTACCTGTAGTGTTAGTATAGTGGGGGCTTAGGGGATCTTCTCTGAGATTGCCTCCTATTTTTGTCTGATGGGCCCTTTTTATTCTTAGTGGCAGAAACACTCTTCTTTTATACATATTTACAGTGGCAGTGCTAGCCAATCAGGAGTCTGTGGCTGCTTACAAATGCCAAGAGATTGCTGACCAATACCAGTCATGTGACTCAGAAATAACTCATAATGACTCATCCTGACACATGCTGTGCAAGGCTATGCTGTGCATGATCAGTCTCTCTCTGACACTTAGCTATGTACTTAGTAGTTACAAGGGAAATAAATATATAGTTCTGCTATGCAGCAATGGGTGATAATTGAGGTTGAGTTGGAGAAAACATTTAATTTCTCTATAACCTGTGGTCGGAAAATAGAAAAGAAAATAGGTATAGGTAGCTTATGCTATTGGTCATGTGTACCTATATTAGCTACACAGTCAGACCGTGGGGAAAGGGGCTAAATATAGAAACTTGGATCTGATGTATGTATGTAGTGAATAACACTAGTAACTATGGTAGAGAGAAATATATTCATAACTCCACTATCCTTTGGTGAAATATTATGAAACTTGGGGATTTGTAGATGCCACTATTGGTCATCTATCCCTATTACAGTGGGAGATTCAATCCACAGGGTAGTGTGGAATTCCACTCATTTGGGTATACTTGTCTGACTTTGCATGGATTCTTTTCCATGCAGGTCAACACAAATGACTTGGAAACAAGGATTAGACTTAGGTGGGGGATTTTGAGCACTGTTACACTGCATAGCATTATGCCTGACTTTTTGACAACAAAAGCATCTTCCTTCTGATGCATTTGGTACATTTGGTCGGAGTAAGTTTGGATAGGGTGACAGAGTTGATGTCCATGGCATTAGGGTCACGAGTTTGGTAAGGTGCATGAAATGCAGCTGGAGATCTTCCTGTCTTGAACACAAGAATTCTCATCTTCTGGGCATGGAAGATTTTAGCTTGCTTGATCCAATCAGCGATGGTGGTGAAAATAGAGGACATTGAGAGTATCATGGTCATAAGCTGCTGGTCAAGCCCTAAGGAAAACTGGTTGATGAGGACAATATCATCGGTGATTCCTGCCTTGACAGACACTGGCAGGTTCTGGAACTTAGTGAGGTACCTCTGAAAGCCATGGTCTACAATTACATCAGGGCATATGAATGATTTTTGTACAAGTTTGGAGAGGTTGTAGTAGGAGGTGGCTTTGAGATCGTACAGGCAGAAGGTGGAGGTGAAGTTTTCAATGAACTTCTCAAAGGTCTTTTCTTTGGCATCAATGGTCATGTTGTCAAGGGTGTCAAGCCAGTTTTCTGAGAACTCAATGTCATGTTCCTTACTCATCTTGTTGAGGGTTATGGTGACTTTCCATTCATCAGAGGAATATAGGGTGGGATTAACTTTGAAATAGGCTTTCATTGCCTTAATCCATTGCATAGCATCCACAGGTTCTCCAGAGAAGTCAGCAGGAAGTACCACTTTCAGTTCAGGAGTCAAGGTAGACATGGGTGTCGATGGTGTATATGGGGTTCACTGGGGGTGCATTTTGTGGAGTCAAGGATACTGGGGTGGTACTAGGAGCTGGGCGAGATGATGCAGGGGGTATGGCCACATTGGGATTCCTTGGTCTGCAAGGTTCTGGGGTCAGGGGTTGTGCTGGGAATGAAGGTTGTTCTTCTTTGTTGTCAGAGTCATGATAAAGCCCATAGGCTCTTCTCAGGGCATGTTGGTGTGCAATGGTTCAAGGAGGACAGTCCTACTTCTAGATAAGAGGGACAAGAGGTGACTCTTGATCTTTTGTTACACAAGACATACTCTTGGTAGGTCAAGCAAATGAAGTTGTCTCAAGGGAGGTACTCATGAAGAGACACACCATCCTTGAATTATAGCAAAAGGGAAAGACCAAGACTAGAGGGTTTCTTAGAAAGCTAGGACTAAGCAAATGGCTTAGGATGCAAGAGAACACTAGATTGCATAGATCAAGAGTAGGGACAAGATACAGACAGATAGGTACTTATACTAAGGGATGCATAAGCGTAGAACCTCATAGAATAAGTAGGAATGTGATGAGTAAATGGGAACACATAACTGATACAATAGAATTGATTAGAAGATGAAAGCTGTCTATAGATAAGACAATACACATAAATAGAAATGAGTAAACTATCCCTTCTGGTAGGAATCAAGTGGAACAGTGTGAAGTGTCACAAAAGAATAAGGGAGATATTGAAAGAATCAAAGAGAAGTAAGCAATGAATCCAATGGTAAGAACACATACCCATGAGAATGTGAGTATATTGATAGAAAGAGAAAAGATAAAGCCCAGTAGTGAAAAGATGGATTGTAACAACAGCTGGAAGGACATGCATAGTGAGAATAACCTAGGAGAGTATAGCCAAGTGTTTTACAAAGTATCCACCATGCTGATTGCTAATAAAAAGCTTATAGAGACAGAGCATGACTTGCTCTATCTCAATGGATTTCCCTTGGTACTACAACAAAAGATCCAACTTGAAGACTGTCTACTAATTGTTAAACAGGACCTCCATCCAAATAACCTGTATTCAATAAATGAAGTTATTACTATTACTCAATTTCTTCTGACATGGTCCACCTTTCACTCATTCCTATTACCTGTATTTGTGCCAGTGTGACCACCCACACCCTACTAGGGCTTCTATCCAGTCCCATCATCTAGCTGAGGGTTGGCTTACTGATGGCCTACCAACAGGCACACCCTGCTGTGCCTATCCTATTCTATAATCCAATGCTAGCCATAAAGGTAGAGTCAAACCAAGTGGTGCAGGCCTTGCTTATGCGCAGATTCCATTGTAAGAATGATAGACAGGTGTGGATGTGAGTATAGACTTGACCTGAGGGACTCTATAGGGTTGTGGGGGCGAAGATATGGCACTGGGACTTGTTTCAACACAATCCAGACAAATCCAGAGTGAAAATGAGTGAGATGGGTGAAGCTAGATGTTCCCAAGCCAATGATGATGGCTGGAAATGACAATGAGGGCAGAAAAGACAATGTAGGCAAGAAAAGACAAAGTAGAGGAGAGACAAGGGTTTCCAACAACCTGGAAATGTGGGTGAGTAGTGCACACAGGCGAAAACTGTATTACTGAATGCAATACAAAGGTTTTATAGTCCTCAGGAATGCCCTAGACTTGTCTAAATGACCAGAATTTCAAATCAATGACAGAAAAAGGGGATGGAAATGGTCTGGACTCATCAGGAAGTGAAAATAAACCCTAATGAAGCTAAAACAAACTTCAGCAGATCCACTGCCGACGCTACTGTCTTCCATGCTCACGTAGGCCTCTCCTCCAATCACAGCCTTCAAATTCGGGTGAAAAAGGGAATTAAGGGTCCTTGGCAAACACAGAACCATCAGAACCATCAGAACCAGTCCTAAGCAGTTCAGAACATCCCGCCATTCTACAGAAAAACTGTCCGGGTATGAAACACAGTGAATAGGACTAATCCGGATGGATTTTACATACATGGATGGGCTCAATGTGATTGGACGACGCTTGATAGGGGCTAAAATAAGTGGATTTGGGCAGATATGAATGAATACAAATGGAATGGTGTTGGGGATGTGGGATATCAATGGAGATGAATTTAAGGAACCACAGTTCCTTACACCATATGGGACCAGGCCATTACATGTGTATATGTCCAGTATGTATGTGTGGAATACCTGAACTCTGAAAAGATAGAGCAAGGAACCAATGGTCGGCTCTACATGCCAGGAGGTTTGTACATCTCATGGGCATTCAAAGAACGATGTCTCAAGGATGCCATCAACCACACTCTGGCTTCAGGGCAATCTGCCCAAGCCTCTATCTTATCCATGACACCTATTAACATATTTTCTAGAGACTCACCATCACACATTACAGCTGGCATCCTTGCCACAATATATCTGGATATACCAGCTATACTTAATATTGACCCATCCACTTTGCACTTATGAAAGCCAATATGGACTCAAATCCCAAGACTGAAGGACTAATCCTGTACTGTACCTCTGATCAGAAATTCCAGCCCTTTTGATGGTGTACAGATGCTGCCTTGCAAGAAACTGGATAGTTAAGCTACTATGGTATCTGGGAAACTCCTGTCACCAGAGCTCCAGAAATCCAAGAAGTCATCCAACTTACCTTCATTCTTTTTTTCATCACTGACACCTCACTGTAAAACACAAAAGCTGGCTATGGGGTAAGTCAGGTAGTGAGTGTATGAGGGTCCACAGATGCAATAGGCTTGTTCCCAAAGAGGATTTGAGATGGTAAGCGAAGGCCTAGATGAAAGGGAACAAGGAGGAAAGTATTCTAGATGGTCCAAAGGTAGTCTGGACCATAGGAAAGTAGACCAGATGATAACTGGACTGTTAGGAGCATTGAGGAGTAGTGAAGGTGTGTATAGTAGTCAACGAATTCTGTGGTGAACTTGGACATGTGGAAAGTCAGTGGGAGATCAGAATAATGGTTAGAAGATGCTCAAAGAATAGGAAGATGCATTCAAAATGCTAAGGACAAACTCTTTATAGTCCAGAAATTGCCCAGGATTGTGTAGTTACAACCAATAAGATTTATTGAACTGTAAAAATGAATCCAAAATGTTAACAATCAAGAGAAAGGTTGAAACAGATGATTCTAAAAGAAAGGGATGTTATTCAACCAGACTATTGCAAGTCCAAACTTCTGGACTCTGGAATGCAGGTGGATGGGCTCAGAGTGAACTGGTCTAACTCAGAGATCCAGCCCAGAATGATTCAAAATGGCTTGATAGTATGAACCTAGTGTCAGAAAGTGCTCTACAATGGTCACTGAATAGGTTCTTTTCATTCTACAGGTCCAACAAATGGTATCTTTGGTCATCCCATTGTCTGTCTGTGTCCCATCTCTATCTAGATGTGGTCCCAACTTTTAACCATATATATTCACCCATTTGAGCATTATCCAGTCGCACAGTTGTTGTCTGGGCTCACTGGACCAACTTCTAACTTTTACCTTTGTTCAGACTTCCATGATGTCAATCAAAAAACCTGTTTTAATTCCTTCCATTACTTTTCCATTTACATCCACATTACTAATATTTGACACTCCAGGTGTTCCTGCACTGGTCCAGACTTAGCAAATTCAATAGCCTTATACCTACCTGCTGTACTCTGCCTTTTCTTTCTTATAAATATCTCTCTTTTATGTGTTGCCTCTGATATATCTGAGGTGTCTGACAGTGTTCCCAAAGTTTCTTTTTACTTGGCAGCATCTCTATCTTTATATTGGACATTCAACTGCTATAGAAAAGTCTCAGGTATTCTTGGGACTATAAAGTGTTGTACTGACTGCAAAATACAATTTTCTTCTGTCAGGATTCATTCTGACCATCTTTAAGTTCATCAGTAAATCACTGCCCTTTTGTACAGATCTGTACAAAGGGCAGTGATTTACTGATGTTGTTTCTGACATTGTTCACTTGCATCTATATTATTCATTGACCAAATTTGTCTCATCTCACCTGGTTCCTTTCCCTCTTGTCCTGGATCTATTTTGAACTCTTTGACTTGCACTCAGATATGTCTATACTACCCCTTCTTATCTCTTTAACCACTCCTGAACCCCTTGGGACAAGTAACACTCACATTTCACTTTCACTTTCCTATCCACCACTTGCCTATCTAGATTAACCTCCTTCATAGTTAGTGTTTCCCTTGTTATTGTTCTTACAATGCTGAAGCCAAGTTCTGTTTGACCCCTATCACCTCTAGCAGAGTGAAGCTCTATGACCAAAGTTGACTGGAGCTCTAAGTAAAATGAATGTCATCTCAGCTGCTGCCTAGATGAGTGGAAACAACTAAGGTAAAGAGAAGAGCTTATGTAGTATGGGTGAAGATATACTTATACCTGAATAAGTGTTGAGAAAAGGGCCATCTAAAAGTATAGTGACAGGTATGTAAAAGGACATTACTGAGCGACAATACAATACCCTAAGGAATAAGTAGCATCCAGAGTTGATGTCTGCAACTCCAAAATTGGGAGGAGATCTACTAAGTATATATCTCCAGACTTCTGGAGGACCAAAGTACTGTCCAAAGTTAGTGGTATTTTGTTAGTCCTAACACATCAGGACATAGATCTTAAACCTATATATAAACCCTTGCCTCTGCTGACGTATTTTCCTTAGTTTGAATATCAATTTATTCCTCACTCTTTCATCTCCAAACTTGGGCCTTGATGATTCTCCTTTAACCCTCTCTTTGTCTTGGTACTATCAAGTGCTAGGACTTTCCTCCAACCCTTTCAAACCAAATCCAGGACCAAACTCAACAAGGGTGCATCACATATATATAGTAAAGCCAAATTCCATCTGTTGAGTATACTGTAACTCCAGAGTTCCAAAGTTTGCCCTAGAGTGAAAGTAGTTTAAAAGAATCTCACAGTGTCTTCATGCTAGACTAAAGTACATAGACCATTCTAGAATCTGGTATCAGGAATGGAAATTCTGAATAAGAGATATCAGATTTCAGCATGTATAAGTGCACCGATCTGGCACTATAACACTTACAGCCTATTAGTGGACAAATAGATAATCAGCTTCAAGATTCCATCTTGCCAGAAATGGCATCTCTATAAGTAGTATGGTCTAGCAGATGGGCAAGTGAACAACAATGACACTGTATCCACAGCAATGACAAAGAAAATAATAGTAATATGAGCTTTTGCTATTTTTAGAATATTTGAAATGGCATATTAATATGGAAAACCTTAATAAGCAGTTGTGTGAAATGTGCTGACAGATACAAGTATCAGCTGTATCGTTAGCATGCATGCTTCAAACAATATACAACACAAGTAAACAAATATTGAAATGCATATAAGTGTCATGCTTGCTTGATAGTTATTCTCACACTCCTTTCACCCCATCAATTCTTCTCAGCATTGTTAACTGTTGAAGG
The DNA here is from genome assembly GCA_038089495.1 of Xerocomellus dryophilus. NCBI lineage: Eukaryota > Fungi > Basidiomycota > Agaricomycetes > Boletales > Boletaceae > Xerocomellus > Xerocomellus dryophilus. The sequence goes on from JBBPKY010000576.1 coordinate 16,401, forward strand.
TGGTTCTAATTATCTTCCAGTTATAATATGCAAATCTGATTTCTTCTCCTCATATCATATTTAATCAGTATTTGTGCTTTTCAGGTGAGCTCAAAACTTCTTGCTCCTTCTATGTTATACAACACATTTCATCATGATGTCCTAATCTTTGTCAAAGACTGGCCAAAAAAAAGAAATGATGGCTCTCCCTTTAAGTCCCCATCAATTAAAGCAGAACATATATACCTCATCATTATTCAACACCTCACAACAACTCCATTGTATGGCTCTTTCTTTTTCTACTTTTTATCATTAAAAACACTGCTCACAACAGCCACCCCAAGGCAACCCACTACATTTGTGCATGATAGTGGGCCTGGCCATGAGGTATCCTCATAAATGACTGCTCACTCACAATTCTGACCATGCTTTTCAAGACATTGTCCATGAGTCAGACAGAACCACCCTTGCTTAGCTCAAGCTTTGGGCACATCACTCATGATGATGGCATGAACAAGCATGCTCTACCCAGTCAGGTAGTAACTGACCTTCCATCATGGACTCCACTTCGGACACTGGAAGATGATAAAGGTTCACCAGCCTCAGACCCTGGGGTTTATGAACTTGCAACCAGGAAAGCAACTGCCTCGCCAATGAAACGGCTCGCGAAGCCGCTAACCAACGCTCAGGCACCGGTCGAAAATACCGTGACTGCTGGACGGACACTGAAACCATTGCCTGACGCAAAGCCTTCGGAGCGAAAGAAAACCCGGTTTGATGGCGTTCTCATCGCGACAAAGCCGTCACTCTACAGAAAGCATGGTCCCCAAACGCAACCAGGGCCTGCCCCCGCTTCAAGCTTAGTGGACGCGTTGGCCCGTACGTTTGACGCGAACAGACACACCGAACACCCCTTTCCACGTCAATCTCGCGCTACTTCACGCCAGCGTGACGACGCGTCGACGGGACCACAAACTGATGTGGAGACTACCGAAGCCGAAGATGAGCGGTTCCAGCTAAACACGCGTCTCGCCCGCACGTCTTTGAAGAGACGGCGTGCGCCAGCGGGGACCATTCACGTCTCTGCAAACGCTTCCGAGGCCAATTCCGAGGATGCTGCGACTCACCTGCACGGCATCCCACAACCTGAGCGACCGGTTAAACGACTCAAGCCATTCCAATACGAATTGAACCCCGCATTAATTGACGCAGCCCTGGGGACAGTACAAGCGCCAATCAGCTGGGATGCTGAAATGGACTTCATCACCAGAGACGATGACTTTGTTAATCCGGCACAGCTTGTACATGTTGCCTCTGCGGACACCCGCATGGCCATCGACGACGGTGACGCTGCCAGCTCTCCTGGGAAAGGCTCCATGCCCCCCTCGGCCCAGACCCCAGTCGGGAATGAATGGCGTATGCCGACGTTGGGGGGTCCCAAATGGGCCATTCTCTCACCCTATCTATCTCGCGGAGCCAAGTTCAGGCAACGCTTGGACGCCATTTTCGGCGAAAACGTTACCATACGAACGGACAGGATCGCCCGGCCCAGACCCGTGAGTACCTGCGTCACACCAAATGACGCTGTACACACCGCGCTCACATGAACGTATTCTCAGGTTGATCGAGACCTT